>JAHWLE010001335.1:0-12214 GCA_024679135.1 Phytophthora foliorum
GAACGTTCTTAGTTTAATTTTGCTGGTTTTATACTACATGTAGTGTAAGTACTTCAAGTATTAATACTTTAGCTATAGTACTATTAAATGTTATTGTACTTAGTATCAAAATCCATATTAGTATAATATTGAATATTTATATTTTTGGTAGTGACAGTGATGTGGCAATAATACTAATGTTTGCCGTCAAGCGGCAAGGTCGAACCCTCTACGACATTAGTAAATAAAGAGCTATGCAAAGAACTTCGAATCAACTGCTGCTAGCTGAATACAGTATCTGATTCTCAAATGTAATGTCGTTAGGTTCTGTTCTAATTTATGGTAACGTCCTTCGATGCTGTGTGTACACAACATCATCCTGAACAAGGTTTTGAAGGAGCACTTTAAGCATCGCACGAGTCTCATCATAACGAGGGCTGACATTCTGCCCGTCGAGCTAGCCTGCGAATCACTGATCTTGAAATCCCGCCGAGGTTTACGCGTAAGATATAGGTTTCGGTTTCGAAGTGAGGTACATTAATGTCATTTAGTTTTGCCTAACGCCACCTAATGCCCGTGCGCATCCTACGTCCTTATCGCGTTGGACGGCATACTGGCGGTCCACTTTAACGCTAAAGCGTGAGGTGAGACCGCTGACCTATTGTTTACGCCGTGTCAGAGTCCGGTCTCGAAAAACCGTCATCTGACAGGCCTGCTATCCAGCCGTTCACGTCCGCTTGTGCGCGTGTGATGATTGTCGCCCATTTGGTTTCTTCAGTGGGCTGTTTGTGAGGGTACCATTCCATAGAAGTCCCTGTTGTCCTCGCCATCCTCGCCAGTGCACGTGCTGCCGAATTGTGTTCCCGTATTTGCGCCCTCCAGCTGGAAACCGCCACTGCGTCAGCCAATCTCCTCGTCTACCAGTATGCCCCTTTCAATTGCTTCGCTTTCGGCGGGTTGTGCGTTGCGTGTTGTCTAATGATGTGCTCGCTATCCCCTACCACGTGTGCGCGGATCCAGCCCTGAGTGTGGCATGCCTTAAGGCCCCGCAGCAGCCCCACTTGTGAGGCAAATTCGGCACCTTCTTCAATCCCCCGTAGTACTTCCCACTCATGTATTTGATCGAGCAATTTCTAGTTGTTCGGTTCGCCTCGATGACGAGCGTGCCACATCCACATCCATGCTGGGCACCCTTAGTGTCACCACAAAGGAAAATCACTGTGCAGGTTCCGGTCAATTGTGTCCGCGCTAGTTGCCACATGTACTCTCCTCCATCCGCGCTACCGACTTGAACCCCTAGGTATCTGGCGAGTTGGTCCACGTCTTGGAGCTGAAGCGGGGGCGGCAGCCGTGTCACGCGAGTCATCTGGTCCGGGTTGAGTGCGATGATTAGGGTCTTAGCTTCGTTGAGCCGTAACCCGGATGCCGCAGCGAACAGTCTGGTGATCGCCATAGTCGCGGAGACCTCACATACGCTGCGAACATAGCATGCCGTGTCATCGGCGTATCCCCCCACCTTGAGTAACATTTCACCCGCTTTGCTCCTTAACACAATGCCGGCTACCTTCGTTTCATGATCAATTTTCCGGTATAGCGTCTCCAGGACCAGTATAAACAGCAGTGGAGCCAGTGGACAGCCTTGGCGAATGCCGCTGGTTACCTACACCCACCTTGACCTGGTCCCATTAGCAAGAAAGCGTACTTTGGTCCCCACATGGAGTCCTCTCATGGCAGCCACGTACTGGTCCGGGAATCCGAGCCATTCTAGCGCCACGTACATGAACTCCCTGTCCACCGAGTCATATCTTGCCGAAATCGAGTAGGAGTGCCAAAGCCTCCGCTAGCGTCGGGTCTGTCGCGGCCATAGCTTGTGCAGCCTTAAATAGGTCAATGGTGGTATGGATCACTCTAAACGGAACGAATCCATTTTGGTTGGGATGGGTGATCTTGTATAATTGAGCACTTGTTCTCGTCGCCAGCACTCGAGTTAGTATTTTGTAATCGGAGTCTAGCAGTGCAAGGGGCCGAAAATTCAGTGGATTCTGGGTGTCCCCGCCCTTTTTTAGACAGAAAATGTATACGCGTAAGATATAGCGGTGACGCTTTGCACCACCCTTACCAAGGACTTGTGAACCCTTTCCACGTGCAGGCATCGCGCCTACGCCTGCGCCCCTACAATCCGCTTCGGTCACAAATGCTAATAAGCTAAAGTGCCAATTGTGTTACGGTGCCAATTCATGGCACGACTCAGAATTTCTACTAATCACAAACCTTTGTTTTGTCATTATAACCACTGGTTGGCTAGTCTATTTTTGGATCAGTTGTAGGCACCATTTGCGAGGTTGATATGCATTTTCAGAGGCCGTATGCAAATATGGAGGGGATTCAGATTCGGCTCCGAGGAACGCTGGCGAGGAACGCTTGGTTCCTGATGAATTGACTGTGAATACTGTGAACTTGATTGACAAATTGGATACGTCTACTCTTTATGGAACGCTGGAGCTCGAAGCGAGAGCTGTCCCATCTAGTACTACGGAATGGGAGCTCGAAAGCGTGAGTGTATGTATGGGTGAAGGGAGTTCCAAACTCTCGTGTGAAGAAGGTGCTGTGCGTGTAGGTAATACCACGGCCTCGAATACCGAGAACAATAGAGGAACAGAGTTTAGTGAAAGGAACTCTGCTGGGTGCGGGCAAATGAACGCTGTACAACTGCTCATACTTGAGTGCTCGAAATTGTTTCCGGTCAAGGTGGAGATCGTCTACGAAGACCCTAACATGACAAAGTTCCCTGACGACGGAGCACTTCAGAGCTCAACGATGAATCATGAGGATAAGGTCAAGCCTCCGGAAAACGACTGTGAGAAGGAAACCCGAGTTGCTGGGAGCAACTACGGATAACCCGCCCGAAGCGGCGAGATGAGTCACGAACGCGGAACTCCTGAGGCTAACGCGTTCGCTGAAGACGAGGAGAGCGTCCGGAAAATGCTAGGAGAAGACATTGAAGTGGCCAGGACGGCTCGGGTCTTGGTGACTACCCCAAGTGACGCTGTGCCTGCGTCGAAAATTGTAACGAGTCCTCTGGATGAAAGTCGTGGCCACCGTACGGAACGAAAAGCAGAGAACGACGCGGAGTCCCCTCTCGCTAGGATTTTCACGCCGGAGGAACTGGATGCGCTCGGAAAGGGAGTGCCCTCGGCTGTACTGGAAGAAAAATAAAAATATAAGAAGGAGCTTGAGGGACGAAAATTTCCACTGGACGAAGTGGAACTCAAGCTACAAGTGAAGGAGAACACCCTGCCGAAGAAAGAAGTGAGACGAGAAGAACTAGGAACGTTCTTGGGAGTGCCAGCTGAAACGTTTGGTAAAGGCGCGTGAGTCAGCCCCTGGGAAGCTGTCGACTCCTGAATATTGGTTGGATTGGTACCGCGAGACACTCGCCGCTTCAAGGGAAGCTAAAAGGACTTCAATGGACCGGAACCGTCCGATCCCCGCGCTACCAGCACGGACCCCGCACCCGAAGCTGCTGCCGATCCTATCTGTGTGGAACGGTTTGAGAAAGTCCTTCGTCGAGCGACTTCAATACGTACGGAGGATAAACATGCTGAAGTGGAAGAAGCCGTCGTGGTCTCTAATAGAGTGAGGGGGTTCGACGAAGTCGGTGGTGCAGCTGACGATTATAATTCCCGAGAGTACGGTGAACCCCCCGCTCTCCCAGCGAGGTGGCGTGGTCTAGTGTGAAAGGTCGTCAATCTTATAGCGAAGGAGGACGAGCTGAAGGAAGCTCCTGTGTGAGGGTTCTGTCGCCTCCGAGAGAAGTCGGACGCCCGAGGAGAGGCGCGAGGAGGACCTGGACTCGCGCGCTCGCAAACTCGTACCAACGATGGGTGGAATCCTTTCTGACTCCCTCCTTCGAGGGGTGCCGAACCTAGTCAAGAAACGGTACCGAACTAGTCGCGAACAAATTCGCGAGAAGCGTCGCTATCGAGGTGGGCTCTGCGAACTACACCGAGTACACTCGCTAGCCTCAACGGACGATGGACCGGACAAGCAAGTGACTTTCGATTGTGCCTTACTGCACGCGGGGCGTCCGTCCGTCGTTGAGAGCGCCCACGGATGGACTGGTGGTGGGAACGACCCCTGTCACAACGTCTCCGTCGTCAAGAAAGGCCGAACAAGCGAACCGGAAGAGGAGACCTGGTTTACGAGAGATTCCCGGTCAGGAAGACGATGACCTTGACGACCCTGATCGTGTAGTTCCCGAAGGAAGAAAACGTGTCGTAGGGACCGTGAAGGGGCTATCTCGGCCGGGTTTATTGACTGCACTCCGGCAAACATGCTGATTGACTCGGGAGCCATCGGTAGTCTGGTCGACTCTAAAGTGCTGCGGAGAATTGGCATCTCTGAAGCTACCCTACGCCCCTATCAAGGTAGACTGAACGGTGTCACGGGAGACAAGCTGCACATCCTCGGAAAACTCGACCTCTTGATGCGGTTGGGAACGCATGAGAAGACGAGACCGTTCGCGGTCGTTGATCAACCCCGCGTGGACGCAATTTTGGGGATCGACACTTTGAAGCCGTACTGTACCGTGATTGACTTGGACAAGAACACCATGACCTTAAAGGACACTGGCGAGGTGTTCCCGTTAGGGACCCCACGAGTAGAAGAAATGCATCGGTCGCGACTTACGGCCAACGTATAAATTCAACCGGGCGGATAGGCTCTAGTGGTGACTGATGTACCCAGTCCGGCTCGGGACGGTGTGACGGTCCTTGTCGAAGGCCTACCCGAACTGGAGGGCCCCGTGCAGTTTGCAAAGACATTACGCACGGTTCGCGATCGACAAGTGATCGTCGAAGTATGCAACCCGTCCACAGAGGTGGTGGCCATCAAACGCGGATTGGCCCTGGCTGCGGCCACGGTCGTCCCAGAAACGGCGTTCGCGTTTGAAAGCCAGACGGAGAAAATAAGTGTGTTAGCAGCCGTACAGACTGTAGTAGGTCCAGGAACGCCTCCTGTTTCAGCGTGGGTCGACTCGGTGCTCAGCAACTCCGCGATCTCCGTCATTGACTCGCGAGAACCGATGCCTGGACTGAAGAACGCGTTCCAAGGGGAGCTGGAGGTGTAATTCGTGCATTCTAAACTCGGATCGGAACAACAAGACTTATTCCGCAAGCTACTTGAGAAGTTTCATGACATATTTATCGAGACCTCGCTCACACCGGATCGGACTGGCCTTTTACAACTCTCGATCGACACGGGTACGCATCCTCCTATCAAACAACTACAGTGTCGTGTTTCCAAGGCTGAAGGAGACGTCATGGAAGCGGAATTCGACCAGTACCTCAAACAGGGGTTGATCCGGCCTTCTACGAGCCCGTGGGCTAGCCTCGGCCCACATGATTAGGAAGCCGGACGGCGGCATCCGATTTTGTATCGATTATCGACGGCTGAATGCGGTCACTATCAAGAATTGTTACCCGATGCCGCTTATTGATGACATTCCCGACATGCTTGGGAGCGCGAAACTCTCCTCTACGATTGACATTGCCTCCGGGTACTGGAACGTTCCGATGGCGGACGATAGTGTAGAAATGACAGCGTTCACGGGCAAACACGGACTATATGAGTGGCTTGTCATGCCGTTCGGCTTGTGCAACGCCGTGCCAGCGTTCGAAAGCCTCATGGAGAACGTCGATCTGAAGTGACGTATGTGCTTGGTATACTTGGACGATTGCGTCGTGTTTAGCAGCGACTTTCTCACTCACCTAGTGAGGTTGAAGCAAGTGCTGGAACGGCTTTGAGCCGCGGGGTTCAAGCTCAAAATGAAGACGTGTAAGTGGGGGCGCGATCAGGTAGCGTTCGTTGGGCACACAGTGACTCCGTCTGGGATCGTGTCGAATTCCGAGAATATGAAGAGGGTGGTGAACGTGAGGAGGCCTCACGCTTGCACACAGTGAGGTCCTTCCCGGGACTGACAAGTCACATCCGGAGATACATCCCCGGGTACTCTGCGATCTCTCCTCCGATTGAACGGCTTAAAATGAAGGGCGTGGAGTTCTCGTGGAACGATGATTGAGAGGCTGCTTTTCAGCAGTTGAAGAGACGCCTTGTCGAACCTCCTACACTAGTGTACACCAATTTTACGAAGCGATTCAAGCTCGATGTGGATTCGCCTAAACTTGCTATAGGAGCGTGCCCCATGCAGATCGTATATGGCCGAGAACGCGCGGTAGCGTACGTAAGTAAGCTGCTCGATGGATCGGAGAAGAATTGGATCAAAAAGCAGAATGTCACCTCCGAAATTAAGTGCTGGAGCACCATTTGGGCTACTCAAAAGTTCAGGTGTTACCTGGACCGGCAGGAATTCGACTTGTACACGGAGCACAAGGCCATCACCTGGATCTTCAATGAGAGCAACCGGACCGCCAACGCGAAGTTGGCCAGGTGGGCCATGAAATTATCAAAATTGCGCTTCAAAGTTTATCACAAGGATGGCACATCCATGTGTTATGTCGACTGTCTGCCCAGACTGTACTCTACGACTGTGAACGCGATCACGATGCAAGATCTCCTCAACGACTCGGACCCCAAGTAATGGAGCTCAGCCCAATTCGAGGAGGACGTTCCCGCGGAACGCACTGACAATGTTCCGCAAGATGCTCTGCCTGAGCCGGACTCGCTCCAAGGTCGTGGTTCCAACGATGTTGAGGAACCTATCGATTCTGATATCGTACGTTCAGATTCACCTCGTCCAGAAGTGACAACTGAAGATGATGGTTCGGCCCCGTTGTAGTAGATGTGTTTGGTCTCGACTCGGAACGTTTCGCTTTGAACAAAAGCGGACTCCTTGGATCCAGGCTTTGGTAGCGTTCTTGGAGCATGGTGCAATTGAGTTGGACGCTCAATTGCGAAGGCGGATACTCCAGATGGCTCCGGATTATCGAGCTCAGAGCTGCAATGCTGCCGAGGCGCGTTCATTTGAAGTCTCGAGCAGGACACGCTAAGACACTGGACGTTCCGGTGATCCCTCTACCTTTCATTGAGATGGCTCTGCACTACTACCACGCCGATGTGTTATCTGCTCATGTGGGCCAAACGAAGACTATGTATACAGTTCGAAAGCATGTTTACTGGCACGGATGGAAACGGGATGTCGCCGAGTACGTTCGAGCCTGTTCCATGTGTGGAAGTGGCCAGGGTTATCGGCCTTGGAAGTACGGTCTAATGCAACGCATGTCTGTCCAGAAATTATCAGCACGTTCTCTGCTGGTCGTCGACACTGTAGGTCCTCTCGTGACCACACCCCGCGAGAATAAGTACATCCCGGTATTTGCTGACTATATCACTCGATGGGTGGAGGCGTTCGCCGATGCTGCTCTGGATACGATTACGATCGTGAACGTTAAGGTAGATGAGGTGATCTCGAGGCATGGAGTGTCCGAACTCTAGCTCAGTGACAGAGATTCCAACTTTTCCTCGGAATTGGCTCAGTCGTTCTACATGACCCTAGGAATCAAGAAGCTGTTCGGCGCCGCGTACAACCCCCAGACGCAGGGTCTGGTGGAACGCTTCAATGTGTGGTGTAGCAGGATCTGTCAAAATCGGGTTAAACCGATCCGCTTCCCAACTGCACCCAGACACCAACTAACAGAGGGGCCCCCCGATGATCCATGATCTGCTGAACTTGGTCTCACCTTGTGTACCCGTTGGTGGGCTGGATCTGCTCTCTCGGCGCTCCGAAGGAGGAGGCGATGTAAAGTCTTGAATGTCCTGGCGAGACGTGGGGATGGGGTTTAGCAGCGCAGAAGTCTTCGCTCTGCTGCCGGTTATCGATCCCGATCGAGTGTAATTTACCTTTGCTCGGGGGCCTGGACTTGATCCGAGGCCTTGAGTTGCCTTGAGGGGTGTTGTTCCTTTCCTTGGAGTGCTTACCGCTTCCTATAGCGGGATCTTGGGGGTCGAGAGTCGAGGCGATCGCCGGCCAAGCAGTAAACTCCGGTCGATCGGGGTATGCACTAAGACAATAGGTAGGTCACTAGGCGTAGGAAGGTCGGCAAATATATTATCCAAACCTTACGCTACGGCACTAGATCCGCTACCGCTAGTCTACCAACACCTTATAGGGCCAATGTACTTCCCGTTCCAGGCGTCTGGAAGGCACTTGCGAAATCCAATGCAAATTCGAGTCTGATTTATGGTTACCGCTATCTTTGTCTATCTCCCATCCGGGATCTCATCCTACAATTGCTGGATACTCTGAGCTATGCCCTATCTTCGTTCATCCCATCTCTGCTGGCTCTCAGGTACACTCATCTTCAAGGAACGTGCAAGGGATTGCGAAGAATGAGGTGACAGATCGATGTGAGCGTTGGTCGACAGACGTGTTCAGGTTGGTGGAGGATGAACTCCCGAAAATACTCTAGTCGACGGCTGGCTCGAGCGATCAAGTCATGAAATCGGCATACAGGTTCCGGCGATCGGCTGTCGCGATCGGCTACGGGATCTGGTGATCGCGATCGGGTGCCGATCAGCCTCGATCTGGCATAATAGATCCGGGCCGACAGTCACCCTTTCGGATCTGTGACCTGGATATTTATCACCAGAGACCACAACAAACGCTGAATTTGTAAGCAGAGACCACAAACAACCTGATTGGATATTAATGAAAGACAGTTGGCTGTCCAATCTCATTAAAAGATTCTCCTGTTGCTGCTCAAGCCGGGAGTCGGTAGCACCGAGGGAGTTGACAGCGCGTGGTGTGGTAACAAGGCCCAGTACTGTTGAAACCGAGGGAGATGCTCCGTGCTAGGTTGGCACAGAGGGTGATGCGACGGACGATTGACTACTCGGTGAGTGTGTTACCTTAATGAGTATACAGATCCATGGGTTGTTTGATAACCAGTATTTACTAACAGCCTTAAACTATTGCCGAGTTCAATAAATTGTTGTGCTTAGCTCAATCTTATGCGTCGCGACAACAGGTACTTCGTGATCTTGTTCGCACTGATTGTCATCATCTCACAATAATCCGTGTTGTTAAACGTTCCTGCAGGATTTCACAGATGAATTCCAGCATCGATGGCAATCATTCCACACAACAGCTACTACAAATGCAACTCGAATTGCTTTGTTGAGAGGTATGGGCCATGCATATATGTGCTATTGTAAACTTCAAAGCTGTTCTTCTCGATCTGTGTGCGATTGCGGCTAACAGCTTCCTCGTATTTATCTTGTATGCCGCACACAATAGCTGGATCGTCGCCAACTACGTACGCGCCCGGAACAATTCCAACGCCGGCTCCCTCAACTTCTGCACTGGTAGCGGTGCAACGTCTTTTGTTGTGCCCTGTGTCTCCACAGTTACTGCAACAGTAGTCACTTCTGGAAACGACCGTTGCCGCCTTGATTTGGCCATCGAAAAACGCAGCTACCTCATCGCTATCGTCATACTCATTATTAATTGCTGCTAGTGCCGGGAGCTTGCATGCCCGTTCCGCACTTGGTGGCGCAATACCTTCGCCTTTATTTTTATGTCTGCTGCTGCCTCGCACAATGTTGGCTGCCTCCTTGGAACGCTGTAGCGATCGCCCTGCTTGCCGATACAGTGGGGGAGGTTTTACTTGTACTGAGCAATCCAGCGTGCTATATAGGGGCAGACGGATTGCAATGCTTGAAAGTGTGTCATACAGCTGCTGTACTCGGTACGCATCGTGAAAATATTGCCGTACGTCATATTGAAGCGATGCTCCGTTGGTTTCTTTGGATTGTGCAAAGATCACAGCCTGGATATGGCTGCATTGAACTTTGCATTGCTCAAACATGACACACCGGCTGCAAGTACCAATATCCATGTCTACTTCCGCAAGCTGTGTACTGCTGTCCGCGTAGCGCTTGTCAAATGCATCGAATAGGTAAACTATTGACTGTGCAGCTGCAATGACCGTAACACGAGCTACGTATATCTTCTCCTGGTCCACCAATGCCTTGGCGTGTGGCGTAACATCACACTTCGTTTCCAGCCACCCTTTTACAAGCTCCTTTCGCTTTTGACAAGTAGAAACAGCGCGTGAGCAAAACGCCATCAAAGAGCTCAACACCATTTTATTGCGCACACGCCCCCAGAGCAAACCGTTGTTATCACCCTCGATGCCACTCGTAGACCGAACGCCAAACAAAGGTAACGGTCCACCGTGTTTCTGAACGTTGCTCTATTTTTCATCTATCCATTTTGCTTCTTCGGCGGATGGCTGCATGTTGCCAACGACTGACCAGTCGGTCGGGTGAATGCCGCATAGATAGCTCCAAACCTGCTCTACTACCACCTTTTTCCCGACACGTTTGTCAATTCCAACCGGATACCGCTTAGCTATGCGACCCACCATTTTATCAAATGCATCCGCCGTGTCAGAGTATTGCAGGGCAAAAATGTCATCATTCACGCTTTGTTGTTTTAGTTTCAGCAACTTGAATTTGTCCATCGTGTTGAAACGTATGTGCACGGAACAAAACTTGAGGTGAACTTTTATTCCGACCTGCGCGAGAGCTGCTTGCGCGCCTAGCTGCTTTCCGCGGTCACAAAAAGTAGGTCGATCGCTAAGGTTCACACCTGCTGCCACGCAGTTCAAGAAAAACCAAGAAAAAATTGTCAATCGTTTCCTTGTGTACATACACCACTGCAATGGGGACATTCTTCTTTTCTCCATCTTTGCCAATGAGAGTCATGCATATGCCGTTGTATGTAGGATCCTTCATATGCGTGCCATCACACTCCCACACAGGTAAGAGACTGTCTTGAACGCGCACAGCGTTTCCAATCGCCAAAGATGCTCTAAAGAAGCGCCCCTATGAGTCTAATTGACAACAAACTCTGGACCCCTCGTTTTTCGCTGCAAATTGTTCTAGAAAGCTAGGCAATCGACCATACTCTGCAATCGGATCACGCTTTTGCTGAGATTTAGCGTTCTGAATCGCGCGATACACCAACGCCTGTTGGTCCGCCAAGTCAATACCATCAATCTCTTTGATATTGTTAATTACCCGAGCTTTTGACGTGCTGTGGCCTTCTAGAATCGAGGCCTTGAGCCCTGGTAACTCAATCAGCACATCGAGCACCACCCTCGCGACGCTGAAGCAGCACTGGGCGTGCGTCAAGTTCATCTTTGAAATGTACCACGATTTGTCCGGAATATGGGACAGCTTTGTCTTCTGCTTCTTGCGGTCGCTGGTACTGGCCGAGACGCGTTTTTCAAATAGTTTCACAAACCAGGTACAGTCACTTGCAGTACAAGACCACGTCTTCACGCAACCTGTCCCTTTGTCGCGCTCAACTCCAACATTTTCATTGAATGCATAAAGTCTAATGAACCGTCCCGCCTCACGAAGATCGGGAAAATAGGCGTGTAGCTCGGGCACCTCATACCCATGGAGAGCCATTGGGTCAAGCTTGGTGCGCGGCACAACCATGTCACTCGGTTCTCGTTTTCGAAAATGGGTGCTAAGAGCTAGCGGAAGACCCCTTGTTCTCTAAAATAAGTAGCCAATCAGGTTGTTTGTGGTCTCTGCTTAAAAATTCAGCGTTTGTTGTGGTCTCTGGTGATAAATATCCCTGTGACCTTGCCTTTCTCGCAGATCGCAGCCTTTTTCGTACCCAGTCCGGGATTCTTATTCAGCACGTCACCATAAATGGAACGCTACTCCTGATGTTGCGAATGTATGTGAGTGAGGGTCAGGACTGAGACTACTACTTGCCCCACCTTTTGTTTGCTAACCGTACTTTATTCCACGAGCCTTTCTAGAGACTCCCTGTTCTTCAGTCTGTTCTGCAGGGACCCTGTCTTGCCACTTGACTTGGCATTCTTGAACACAAACAACAAGTGGAAAAGCAGCGAGGCCACTGCCCATCGGAGGGAGCTGTTCCTGTCAATGCGTGATACCTGCCGGATGGTCGAAAGGCAGCATCTAAAAGCTCACGATTGACACTAGCGACGTCTGGAACATCAAGTGGCCATACCATTTGATGAAGGTGACGCTGTTTTTGTCTGCCAATGCTTCTGAGCACACCGCGGTGAACTGAAGATCAAAAAGCTTGCCTTTTCGTGGCAGGCCGTACCGCGTTCTGAGACGCATCGGAGAGAGCGCCTATATGATAGCTATTCCTAGCTACCCAGATCGCGTTGTGACCGTTAATGTGAACCGCCGGAAGAAGCCGCGAGGGCGCCGGAATCGGCCGTTC
>JAHWLE010001336.1:0-12207 GCA_024679135.1 Phytophthora foliorum
CAGAGTCCGAGTTCTTTCGAAGCATGTCGGCTAAATTCACATGGACAAATTCATGGGAAAACCAGAACGGTGTCTCGTGAAGTATATAGAGCGCAGCCATTGGCGCTGCTATTTCTTGGCCATTGGTGACCGTGTACAGCATTGATCCTAAAATCCGGTACCCACGCTCCATTGCCGACGTATCGACTGGCAGATCATTGGTTTTGTTCATGGCTTTTGCAAATGCTGCTAGTGAAAGAGCAGCTTGGTTCTCGATGGTGTTTTGGTTTTTAAAACAGTACTTGACCACATATGCTGCGGTGTCTTTTGCGCCACTACTGAGCACGAATTGTGCGTCATGGTTGTATTTCATCGTCGACATTACTACAGGGTTGTAGGCGTTCACATATTCACACCCGATAGGACGATGAAGCCGGAGTTTGTCACCGCCCTCACAGTAGTTGAGCCTAGATGAACTGTTTCAGGTTTCAAAAATCTACACACACTGCCCTGTGGTGTTCGAATCGTTTCCTGTGGTCATAAATCCAACAGCAGGCAGCACAAGTCGTCAATACATGTAGCAGAGAGTAAGTTGTCTAATTGATAGAAGATCGGAGTATTACCTTGAAACACGATCTACAATGGTTCCAATAATGCGTTTGGACATCGCGAACTAGCAACGAAGTTGCAAGAGTACTAGTCAGGTCCAATTCTGGAGGACGACATTTCTCGAAATCACTCATTTGTGCGTTGATATGAACATGATGCTGAGCAGCTAACTCTTCTAGAGAAGCATCCATAATTTCTCTGTCCTTGAAAATTGTCTTGCAGGCTGTGCACGTTGCTGTCGTCGGCGCCGATGATCCAGGGAGAGTTCGCCGAAAAGCGTCTACACCGGGAACAATGGGGTTAAGTGATTCTTTTTGGTGACAACGAGGACATACCGCCTCCTTAGATAAGCACGGTGGTGTTGAGGACAGAACTGTATCTGCAAGTTGGGTCAGCCTAGTTCTAAACTCGGTGCAAGCAGCAATTTCATGTGCAAATTCTAATAATGTAGACGGAAAACCGTGCGACCAAACCGCAAAGTGGGCGTGCAAATCCCCAGCTCGTTGGGTTTCGACAGCAGCTCCATACGCACGAACAACACCAAAAATACCACCTCCACGCTTTGGAACCTGTCGTACCTGGTCCCACCCGAGAAGTACTTCGATAACTGTGTCCGTCACGTTCAGAAAGTATCTGGCGCACTCAACAGGATACGAAGCGGCAATTGCCTTTAGTGCGGCACGATTCGGCATCAAAGTCAGGTTGGCATTCTCAATTGCCTTACGAGAAAGAACGCCAGCCTTCACGGCAATATTGTAGGTGCCGGCTGAGTCGGGCGAAATTGTGAAGAATACTTGCAGCGGGCCAAACCGCTTCAACATCCCAAATAAATCATGTCTAGCACGCATTCGACCTATATTGGATCCGTAGAGGGCAGACTCGGGTACTCGCAGTCCTTTGCGTAAATCGATCACATGCTGAACCACCGATGACGGCGGTCTGGGCTTGATACCTTTAGCTCGGGATACCGTCAAGTAGTTGAAGTACTTTATCGCTTCACGAAGTGTACTCCGAGACAACTTTTCTGCTTTCAGCGCTTGTTTCTTAATATTCATTTTAAAGTACAAGGTCCGTCGGGCTTCTTCTGACGCTAGATTGTCAAATGCCAACAGCATGAACGCGTGATCCTTTTCAAAACGATGGTTATGCAACCGCAGACAGCGTAGAATCCATTGACGAAACGGGAGACGAGTGTTCCTGGGCTCTGTCGGGCCCCCACATCCACCCGGAAAAAGTGTCGGAAACATTTTCATGCACACTTCCCACTTGTGCAACGATTCATACGAATTAGACTTTCGAACTAGATAGTCAACAAAGTCAGGATGTTACCCTTGAGTGAGAAAACTCGATACACCAATCCAAGTGCCCTCGACAGAGCAATCAGATTCACCTCCCTCTACAGTCGAACCGAATGCTGAATAAGTGCTATCGTCACGAATATTGTCCACAATCGTGTCACCTTCAGGTATTGTTGTATTGTCAATGACAACCGCTGTTGTAGGTGTAGTTGCCCGAATAGATAGAGTTGACGCTTGGCGATGACGTTGGCGATAGATGCGATTTTCTTTGTCGAGAAAATCAAGGAGCTTAACACAAAGATCCAGATTCAATTCATATCGTTTCTTGCATGTAGCACCCTGTGCTGAAGTTATACTGCCCACCATTGTGACTCGTACACGACTCGTGAGATCTCGAGGAAGCATCTGCACGATTGGACCTTCAGTGTTTCGCACCGCATAGTGGTGGGACTTGATTGCCCTGTAGGGACCACCAGTCACCACAGAGAGTGAAACACAGGGCAGCACAAGAGCTACTGCCAGCTCATCCGTGCGAGTAAGGGTGCGAAAACGAGGGCTCAAGTGTCCAATATAGTTTCCATTCGCGGTGGACTGTTGGGGTGGAGACGATAATTGGCGCCGCGTAAGATGCTCGTAACAAGTTGAACAAATGTCAAACATGGTTGTGACATTTTCCTGGCGAATCGCTAATCAGACACATGACAGCTACAAATATCATTCATGAATATGGTGAATCCTTGCTACTTATTACCTGGTGGATAAAGCAGGACAGCTTTCAAGCGCGGATCCAGCCTCGACACGTCATACTGTTTGCGCACAAACGCTGGAATATCTACATTCTTCGGTACGCTAAGGCAGCGCTGCATTGCCTATTCAGCAGGTGGTACAGTAGTTAGCAATGATTTCCATGTACTGGCAAACCTATAGATAGTAATTGCATCTCGATAAGTTTGTCATCGAGTTGATGTTGGCAGATATCACTTGTTAGGCAGCTTAACTCGCAGACACAGCAAGCTTTCATCGATTCTGATGCTGTACTCATAGCCTCGACTGCATCCTTCTCAATCCGATCCAAAGTATCCGGCGTTGGAATGACGAAATTGTAACTTCCGTTAATCGCAGCCAACTCAGACGTTGTGTAGAAATACTTAGCATCAACTGTTTTGTCCGAACAAACTGCGCTTAAACGAACATTCTTTTGAAGACTCGAGCTGCTGTTCATTGCATCTCTTGAAACGCTGCGTGTAGACCTCCTGTTCAGCGATGTCCTGCCCGCTATGCACTCTTGCAAAAGCAGTGATCTTGATGGTGCCGACCTCAAAATGGATTCAGGCGTTGTTGTATCGGCACGTCGCGCCCTCAGCGCCGTTTGCTCTCGTACGAGAGTCCAATAGGCTTCGCATTTACGCGCTTGCCGAGTCGCTTCAGATATTTTAGTATTTTTCTTCGAAGGCATCTTGGCCGTAATGGAGTAGAATTGGATGTGTCACATCCATCAACTTTTGTTTGGCTGTCGCCATTATTTACTGCGGCGGTGGTTTTTCAGAAGCTGGGTGAGTACGCTTGTAAAACGCACAGGAAACATATTTCGTCGCGTCTAGCATTTCCATAAAACGACTATCGCCTTTGCAGAAGGTTTGTTTACCGAACTGCACCGATGGTGGGTTGTGTAGTCCTCTTCGGCTGATCCGACATCACTCGTATCTTACATGATGCTTCTCCGTAGCTGAAAAGTTAAGAGACTCTATGACATTCTTGGTAAAACAAATGTGAGTTAAGAGACTCTACGACTTTCTTGGTAAAAATGTGAGACGATATCATGTTGTATGAAACGTATTGGTGACGACCACGAGGTGATACATCGAAGACGCAATTAAACTCATTGTCAGCCTATTTGCTCGTTACCGATGACCGATCGTTTAGCATTATTACTTTGACCATAATCAGCAAAGGTACATTCGCTGTCGCTAAACTAAAAGAACGTGGCATTTTTGCGACCAATATATTCGCAGCGGCAAGAAGCCTTGGCCTCACTAGCAATTTCTGTACACAGATTGACAATTGTCAACACTTTATTCATTTACGACACCGATACAATCCAGCCATTTCGTAACGGATATTTCATATAGTGGAAGCTAGAAATGTAATGGTACACTAAACAAATGCATCAATCGTCGGGCATTAACAACATGATACTGCTAATGGGACACCTTGGCGAGACAATCCATCATCCAAACACAGTCACAGTATTGGCCTCAACAGGAAGTCACGGCGCAGCTACTGGCATGCCAAGGCCATCATGCTCGCTTTGCGTGGCCGTTTAGCTGGCGTACCAAATGGTACCTCCTTGTTGCCTCCTTTACGCGTCTTGTGCTTCATCGTCGTCGTCGTCGTGGCCCCACGTTGCACCTCAATGACAGGATCTTCCATCTGCGTGTTGTCACCTGCCGCGTCGGCAGTGCGTGATGTACTCATGGGTGCATCCGTGTTGATTTTCTCCAACGCACACCCATCAGATTCATGGCACAGTAGCGGGCCGCACGCGATCACGTCACCTCCGAACGCTGGAAGCGGATTTGCATGTAGACGCTGGCGAATTTGCATGCTTCCAATAGGATTGCCGTACATGAGCTTGAGAGAATGAGCCTTCTCAAATCGGTAGCTAAGGCCCGCCCGAAAGTCAATGCTGTTCATCAGTGGATTGCGGTATTTCCAGATCGAAAGCTGAAAAACAAACTGACCGCGGCGTGCAGCATCCAAGCGTCCGAACGCCTCGCATAGGTCTTCAAACTGCGGTTCGAGCTCTTGGTCAACCAGCTCCAGACGCCACAGCTTGTCATACCCTTCAATATCGAGAACACACATCTCCAACGTTATATTTTCTTGTGGGGAAGGCTCGTAATTGTCAATATAGACCCCGGTCGCCTTGACGTCCCGGAATGGCGGGCGTGCTTCTTCCGCTTCTTGGGCTGCCATTTCGGCTTGTAGGCGCTCCAAGGTTGTGGGCATGTTGGCAAATTTCAAAGTGAGCGTCTGCCAACCTTGTGTTATCACTTTTCCTCACGGCCACCTGCCCGTCGTATCTCACCTATCTACCCCCTACTCTGTATGTGTATATGCGGGCCTATTGCCAATTCGCCGCCTCAGACAGCTCAGTCAACGGTATGACGGATGAGCGGGTACGCCACGCCTTCGACACGCTTCTCCGCGATGTGGAAAAATTCCGCTCATAGCTCGCAACACTGGTCACTACGAGCTACTATGATCGCGCCGCAAGCACGTAGCACCGCCTGGTCAACTTTTGCTGTCGGTTGGACGGTGTGGCTTCGTGCATGCTCATACCGCTCCTCGTATAATGAAAATGCCTACTCGCCCCAGATACACTGTCATTGCTACAATTGAATGTGCACGGAATGTCATAGCCCACCCAGCATCTCACTCACTACTTTTTGCAACGCATCCAGCATCTCACTCATTACTTACCCCGTGTCAACGGGCGGTGTCGTACCCAACACCACTGAAGTGAGTCCATCGCGGCTGCTAGTGGTCTTTCAACGGCATGGTGGATGCGCTGCCCGTCATGCCTTCGACATGCATCTCCACAAGCGCGAAGTTATTGCGCTTGCGATAGACTTGTAACTTCAATATCTTCGACCTTTCGTGCCATGATTCTAACGACCGCACTGCGCTGCTGTCGGCCATGTACTTGCCATCGGCACGACGGCGGGGATTCGTACATGGTGATCCTGCCCTTCGTATTCTGAAAACGTCTGCTCACTCCCAGGGTGCTTCACAATATGATGCCGCTCGGTGCACATGCAACTACAGCGATGCCATCTTACAAAACCGGTCAATCATCTCACTTTCTACTCACTTCGTGCCACCGATCGGCGGCGTATGCAACACCACCAACGCAAGTCATCTTACTCAACCCACTCAGCATCTCACTCACTACTCACTCCGTACCAACAGTCGGCGCCGTACCATACGCCAGCGAAGTGAGTTATCTTGCTCAACCCACTCAACATCTCACTCCGCGCCAACGGGCGGCGTTTGTACCATACACCAGCGAAGTGAGTCTATCGCCGCCGCTAGCGATCCTGCCAACGGAAAGGTTGATGCGCTGCTCGTAACGCCTTCGGCATACTTTTCTACGATTTCGAAGTATTTACGCTAGCTTCAAGCCGCAAAGATCAACGACATTTCGTGGTATGCTACTAACGCGTGGTGCCGATCAAGTGGCGCTGCCGACGGGCATGGGTTCGCCTTCTGCAAGACAGCGTGAATTCGCACATGTCTATCGTGCTTGCTCTATGATTGCATTCGGAACATGCAGAACTACAGCGATATCTTCTTTCTTGTCTACGTTAAAAGCACAACAAGCATCTCACTCGCATCTCAGTCTTTGCCAGACAGCTTTATCAACGGCATGGCGGATAGGCCGACACGCCACGCTTTCGACACGCTTCGAAAGTCTAGTTGGCCGTGACTTCTCGGCCCGCGAGACAAATACGTATATATATAATGTACTGTAAAGCGACTCATCCCAACAGGCCGCCAATCTGCTAGCCCGTTCATGCCTTTTATTCACTGGGTGAGCAGTTGCTGGGTTTAATAAAATCCGATCGTATAAGCGCCTAAAGAACTACTTCAGCCGCCTCCTACATCATGCTACACAGGCGCCCGCCCCCTGCTACAACAAGTGAGAATCGTGCAGCATCCAACACCACTCTGAACCAAGCCACACAAGCAGCTTGGGCTCGGATCTTTCAAGTCCCATTTGGCTTCCTTGAACAACCCGATCAGGAAGTCTCGAGACCGAATGATCCGGCACCAAGACGCCGGCTGCCCGTGATCGATCCGGCCAACAATCTACCACCTGTTGGCGGAGACTATGCGTTCGTCGAACCACAGGCGTGGCCTGATACCGTAGTCTACATTGAGCGCAGTGTGTTTTCGACGACACAGCCATACCCCGTCCCGAAGAAGTCTCATCGCATTGATGACCCATGCCTCTGCTACAGGCGTTGTGTGGCAGAAAGTCATTTGCTGAGCTCATGCGTCAACGTCGCCACGTGCATGATCTGCGACGACCTCAATTGCTCTAACGATTTCAATTGCGGCAATCGATTTGAGCAAACCTATCCGCTCGATTTGATTGAGACTCGTGCGGGCTTCGGTGTCGTATGCAGCTATACAATCCCCAAGGGTGTTTTTATTGTCGAATACGTAGGTGAGATTTTGTACGCGTGTGATGCCGCTGCGCGAGAGGACCAGCGCTACCAAGCTCAGTTGCGGACAAAGGCGGGCTGGAACGGAGGGACAACGATCTTCATCGACGCATTTTCGTGTGGAAACAAGAGCAGATTTGTTAACCATTCATGTCGCACAAATTGCGCACTGTACGAATACGACTGGACCAATACTACCCGGCTGGGTATTTTTGCCATCCATGACATTCCAGCGCTACGAGAGCTGACATTCCAGTACACGACTCGCAAACGACGGACGTTTGAGTGCCGGTGCATCGCACACTGAGCGCAAGTCTTTCAAGTGGATGGATATGCAACTTGTCGTCGTTTTTGTAGTATTGTTTATGCAATTCATATCACACACAAAAATAATAATATATTCAACTTTGTTTTCGTAGCTGAATGGCAAGCTCCAGTCCAACGCCGCGTGTTGGTGTCTATACCATTGCCGGCAGCAAGCCCAAGTTTGCGGCACTTACACCACAAATTTCATCGTCAACTAGGGCACATAATGCTGGCTGTGACTGTGCACCTCTGTGGCACAGTGGCCGATGTGGCCACCGCTAACACCAAAGCAACCGTACGCCGGGACACATACCACTTGTACACGTCCGCTGCCGCCGCGTCGCACAAAAGTAGGTTCGCACACGTCCACTAGTTGCGCGGCGTTCATCGTGTGCCACGTAGATTCGTCCCAAACTGGACCAGTACATGTCCATAGATTTGTACACGCCCGCTAGGGGCTCGGCGCACAGCGCCGACTTGATACATGTATCCTGACTTGGGATAGAGGCCACTGGTAGACGTCCCCCTCCCCCCCTTGTGCGCGAGACGCACAGCGCCACCTGAGTAGGTTCGTACACGCCCGCTTGGTGCGCGGCGCACAGCGTCGACAGAGTAGAAGCGCCACGAACTCGACTGTGATGATCAGAGTAATCGCCAACGCCAAGTGCGACTACCGCCACGGGCGACTGTTGTTGTTGTCGGGCCAAGCCAAAAATCTGACAACCAAATCGTGTAAACCCACCCAAAATTTGACAACCGCCTCGTGCAAACTGCGAGTGCTGCGGATGCTGCGGGCAGCCATACTTAAACGCTAATAAACCGTTTCCAAAATTCGAGATGATCTTTTCGTCCGTTTTTCGAGAAGGGGTCGTCTTCAGAAAAATGGAGCGGAAGGGTCGCCGTAACAAAAGTCAAGAAACCCGCTGGCTACATGGGTTCATTTTCTATTTTCAATGGGTTCATCTTTCTACAGCATAGTAAACGCAAGTCAGCGGCGAAGCCATTTACGAGCGGCCGCCCATTGGCTGCCGGTGCTACATCTACGAGACAAATTTCGCTACCGCGGCTCCTCGATCAAGTTTGGTTTCGGTGGTGCGATATACGGGCCCACGCTCGCCACCCATTAACGTAAGCGGGGTCGTACCGTGGTTTCCTTTCCGAAGTGCGAGTACTTAACCTAGTCTATTTACACACGTGTCTACATTTAGGAATTGTGGCGATGGGCGTACCCACTTTGTTGGAAACCATAGTGGGGGCAAGTCGCCGCGTCTTGGTGTGCGCGCACACAGCTGCTTTTTACTTTAGAACTTGCGAAAAAAACACCCATAGTGAAGCTAAGTCAAGCACATTCACAAATTTGGCGCGCTGACTGCACGAACACCGTGCTCTCATCTAAGAGCTGAGAGAACATGGAATCGGCCCCGTGAGAAATTGGAACTGTCCGACTCCAACATTCAAGATTTAGTGTTAGACGCTGCAATTGGGGATAAAAATGGGGTTCTATGGGGATTTACAGACTTCGAGGGCTGAGTGTGAACGCTGAAATTTGAGATAAACTGCTGAGCTTTACTCGCATACGATCAATGTTGACGGATGTAACGCCCCCATAGTGTTTTTTTGCCACTTTGCGAAGTGGAATTAGAAGCGAATCCGTTAGCGGTTCGTTTGGATTGGTGCATCGTGGAGTGTGGAATTCTGGTAAAGTTGTGCCGAAGGTTGAGAAAGTTCAAGTCAATCAGACCAGTAACACAATACACCTCACCTTATTATTACTTCGTATGAAGTTCTTTTCGGTTGAGGATTTGGCGATTGACGAGCGCATTTGAGGTAAGAGTTTGATTCTATGCATCTGCTGAGTCATCCCAACGTGGCCAAAATGATTTGAGATTATCCCTCGAAACTAGCATTTCCAGTTTGTCAATCACCTGCGGAGCGAAATTCGTTTTTGGGGTCTTCCTTGGTCATTGAAACTATCGGTTGCCTCACATCCTTGACTCGCGTGTTAAATTCTGGTTGAAAGCGGAAATGCTCCTTTCTTTCTGAGAGTAGGGAATGTCGTTTTCACATAAAATACTGTCGGATAACCGACCGATGGCACAACAACAACAAAAACGCACACCGTTGCTCAAGTGCTGTACCCATACTTGCTGATTACTTCAAGTATATAGTGACAGCTTTTTCAAGCAGGGATGATCTGATAGGTTCTCAGATCTAATAAAATAGTACTTCGAAGTACTACTATATAGTAGTACTTGATGTAGTAGTAGTTATGAGATAACGAATTTTATACTGTCCACAAGCGTGCTGCAGAGAAGGACAAAGATATTTTTCTAGCTAGCTTATAGCTTATAGCTAGAAGACGATCCTGACATAGGAAACAGAAATTGGAGATATTATTGATGCAGTCCGATCATGATGAAGCTTCTTTTGGAAGCGCAAGCAACCGCTACACTCGGTAATGGACAATGATCACATTTGTCGCTTAATGTCACCGTTATCACTAACTTGGATGGTTGCTTTGCTTCCCCACAACGTGAATGTATTACTATACCCAAGTGCGCTGGTACCGCTTCTTGCTCCCCTATCATCCGTGCCTCCCCTTATTGTGACTTTGTATTCATCCTTATACGCGTCGTCAATTCTCACTGACGCCGATAGCACCAAGACATCACTGATTGCATCGGAACCGGGCGGCGTGATCGGCCTTGGCCACGAAAACGGGAAACACGCTGGTCCACGGAGCACATTGGGCCGCCTACAAGCTTACTGGAACACGTTGAGATACAAGCAAGTCCTGGATGATTTTTTTTGCCAACATCCCGTTGACTGCTGAGGCCATTGCATACCGATTCCTATTGGCATGAGCTGTACATGTTTGGTACATCAAGCAGTCAGCGAAACAGCCTAAGAAGATAACTGAGCTCTACTCAAGACGATAATACTAACGATAGCGGCATCAGATTAAAGTGGAATATTTCTTCTCACTGTCACTTGATGAAAGGACCCAAAAAGCAACTGGAAAGTATTTGCGCGAATACAATTTCCTGTTCAGTTGTGGCTTAAGCTTAATAAAGGAATCAATCGCTATCCTCAAGTTTTGTACAATGAAATGTGATCAGGCTCCCTCCGCAAAGGATATGGATCGGTATTCCTTCCGGTAGAAGTATGGTGATTGTTCGTACATCTGATGTTCCTTCTCCTTTTGAGCTGAAAAGCATTCGGCATGTGAGGAAGTTTCCACCACTGCGACGTTCAGACCACAGCGCTGCGCGCGCATCTGCGAGTGAAGCGTCCAGTGTTTCGATAGGTAGTCGTATCGGTGCACAGTATCGAGATACTCGTCCTTTTTATTGGATCCTCCCAGGCAGAACAGGAATGACTCGCTGAGGAAACTAAATGCCACATGGCCGCTACGGCAGTCTGCAAACGCATCCACATCACTCCACATACCGCTGTTCAGGTCTAGTCGCTCGCTTGTATTCATCCTCGCACCATGGCGGGACTCGCCCCCAAACACAAGAATACTGTTACTGTGTTCTTGCACGACGGCCGCGGGGCCATTACGCGCATACCGCATGCTAGCCACCGAAGACCACTGGTTGGTCTGTGGGTCGAACACCTCCACGCTCTTCAGGTGTTTCCTACCGTCATATCCTCCAATAGCGTAAATCAGCCCGTTTAGAGCAACAACTGCTAACCCACTGCGCCCTATTGAAAGTGGCGGCATCAGCTCCCATTGCTGCGTTTGAAGATTGAACCGTTCCACAGACGATAAGTGCGCTTGGCCATTAAAGCCTCCAACCGCGTAAATAAAGTTTCCCACCACAGTAGCACCCAGATAGCTTCGCGCGTTTGTCATCAGAGGCATCGTTGTCCACACATTTGCTTCAGGATCAAAACGCTCCATCGTCTTATGGTGCTGAGAACTGCTGCTGGTGCCTCCCATGACGAAAATCTTGTTGTCTTTCGTGACTGCGACTCCGCTGTAAGACCGCCTAGTCGACATCGGCGCCGCTGGGAACCATTCGCCTCGGTGAAAGTCGAGATACTCCACTGTATTCAGCGCGCCGGGGTTGTTAAATCCTCCAATCACGAAAATCGTCGGGGTCAATTGGTGTTTAGCATTGTGCTCGATTTCTCTCGTCATCACACTCATGGCATCACTATCAATCGCTTCTTCAGCCACCAAAGACAGTCTCTCCTTGCTGTTCACCATGGCATTGTCACTATAGCGTCGACTCCGAATCGCTTTATCCATCTCGCCATTCTCGCCACTGCTGGGCGAGTGCAGCACGAACGAGAGCTCTCTCTGCCTCGTCATGGGGTCGTGCATCACCCAGGCCTTGACCGCTGCCTCGTCCGTGGAGCCGTCCACCGCGTGTCTTAAAATCTTCAGCACGGCATCGAGCGGCAAGTTCATGAAGCCTGCGCTCCGGTACACGGCGCAGAAGTAGGTGTCGATCATGGCTCTCGCCGCCTGGGCGAGCACCCGGCACGCCGCGCGCATCTGGAGCTGCTCACAGCACAAGTAAATGTCCACGCAGTTGTCCACGCAGAGCTCGAGCATGAGCTGCTTGCAGCAAATGGCCACCACTTCCTGCAGCTCGAGCCGGTTGGCGGCATGAAGAACGGACAGTATAGTATCTCCCGAGACGGTTAGCTCGCCTATGTACATGTATCTCAGCAGCTCGCGGAAGGCCGCGACGGGGACGTCCGGCAGCGGCACGCGGGGCGAAACGTCGCGCGACTCCTTCAAGCCGCTCGTGAAGAGCGCGTGGAAGAAA
>JAHWLE010001337.1:0-12206 GCA_024679135.1 Phytophthora foliorum
TGCTGGGAGGGGGCATCGCGCTCTCCCAGCTGCACACGCCGTTCCAGCCGCCGTCCGAGGACGCGCCGCTCTTCGTGCGGCTCAATGAGGACGACATGAGCCAGATGCTCAACGACCAGGACTTTGCCGACTTCCACGGCTTCAAGAAGGAGGCCGCCACGTTGGAGCCTTTGGAGCTGCCCCCTCAGAGTTCCGAGGCGGGGCTGAAAGACGCCTTTTGGACGGCGGCTATTAATAGTCGCGGGCAGGGAAATGGGTACAATCTCCCCGACTCGAGTATGATGCCTGTGTTCCCCCTTGGCGGTTATACCGGTTTCTCGAACGTCCCGCCGCTTTGGATGCAGGATGACGTCTCGACCCCCGGGGGGAGCAACTTCCAGCGGGTGCACACGATGAAACAGATGATGGCCATGTCCAATGCGGCCCTGGCCTCGTCCATGCTGCAACATCAGCCGAGTCCGGGGGCAGTAGACATGTTCAACCCCCAAGCTGCCATGACGCAGCATCCGCCGCCGCTGTGGATCTCCACGTCGCCAAACGTTGAGGAAAGTAAACGCTCTTGTATGATGAAGCCTCTCGACGCCATTAAGACGTCGGTGGAACGGCCTCCGTACTCGTTGACCATTTCACCACCGGCTTCACTCGTTAAGGAGCTTATCGTGTCGGCGGATTTAGACGCGCTAAACTCTCGACCAAAGCGCCCTCGAGCCAACGGGAGCGACCCGAACCAGCCGAAAGCTAAAGCTGCTCGAACGACCTCAGCCTCGCCCGTAAGTCAGGAGAACCGCAGTGGGAAGGCCAATGGCAAGGTCACTAAGGGCAAGAAATGCATTGAAGCCGGCTGTATACGACGAGCCCAGTCCAACAGCCGCTGCAAGGCTCACGGCGGAGGTGCTAGGTGCCAGTACAACGGACCGGGTGGCTGCACTCGGAGCTCGCAAGGTGGCGGCTTCTGCCGAGCTCACGGCGGCGGCAAACGCTGCGAGTTCCCGGGCTGTACGCGCGGACAGCAACGCAAGGGCCGCTGCTACGTCCACGGCGGGATCCGCAAGTGCCAGTACGGCTCGTGCGAGAAGAAAGACCGTGGCAATGGTTTCTGCATCTCGCATGGCGGCGGCAAGCGCTGCGAACACCCTGGCTGCTCACGGGCCGTTCGACGAGGGATGCTGTGCCAACTTCATGAAGCACATAGTGGCGAAGAGAAGGAGGCAGGCGAGACTGTGTCGTTGTAGTTGTGGTTCATGTTGCAGTAGGAAGAAGACGATGTACATTTAAGCGAAAAAGTTGGAATAGATAACCTTTAGCTGCAGCCTGCGGTCGACCGGAGTGGTTAATCGAATGAGCAACACTTCGCTAGTCGCGTTTCGGTGCTAGAGTTGCATCAACTCGATGCATGCACAGCAGAAGCTCATCAGTCGCAACATAACCTTTGGTTAGTCGGGCCAAATTGTTTTCATCCAGGCATGGGCCCTGGACACCTTGCACTAATGCAAGCAGATTGGGCAGACTCAAGGGATCATTACAACAACGAGAGAACTGGATGCTACATGTACTCAGCGTATCAACAGAGTTGATAGCAAGCGAAACGATAAGCAGTTAAGTGACAAAAGTCTAAACTACATCGACAATTCATGACATCACGAAAAGAATCTCTCGTGGTCGTCATGGCCGTCGCACATAGTTGAATTGGCTGACGTGCAGCAGATTTTAGCAAAGCTGCCAGCTAAATCAGCACCAATGAGTTAACTACCACTTCGAGCTCTCTGCGTCTCAACGCATTTATTTGTGCGGAGACTTGTTAAGATCATTGTGGTGAATGTCTGATGCTAGCTCTGTGTATCCGCAATCAGCATTCCTAGCGGCAACCTCAGCGTGAAGGTGAGCCTGCAATAGATAACCAGAACTTGCAACATCGATGCGTGGATTCCGTTTAGTGCTGCGTTGTCACGATAGTTTTTTCAGCCGATCTGCAGTAACACCATTGCATCGGTCCAGAATGGCTCGTTGAATGCTTCCTTGGCCGATACTCCTCTCGCAACCTCTACGACCGATGTCGTCTCCACCGCTAGCGAGCTGTAGAAGCGCGGCTGCGGAATTGATGGCACGCAGTGAACAAGAAACTGCGTCACGAGCGTCGATGCGGGAGAAGTGCCGTCTGGTCAAGCACCTTGCGGCTATAGTTCAGAACCACCATCTCCGAGCTTGTGGCACAGGTGCGCTTCACAATGTCTCTGAACTTCACTGTAAAGTCACGCGTAACCCGGTAGCAAAGTTGAGGAAGCATCGCAGTTGCTCGCTGGCAAATTCGAGAGTCTGTTGGGTGAGGCTGCCATCGCGCGTGACCAAGCCCGTGGAAAGAAACCATGGCAACCATGGCAACCATGCAGCAGACGGCTATGGATGATAAAAATGAGGACGACGCCAGCTACACTGCAGGAGGCTTTGCTAGCACTCTGCGTGAGAGACAAATAACTCCAACATGCGAATGATGATCATACTCCGTGGCCACATTGAGCTGTCCAACAGAAAGTGAGCGTCTCTTCATGCGTTCGTTTACTCTTCGTTGAGTTTTGCAACCGCACTCCGTGTCCATCGCCAACTTGAATACTTTCATTGATCTAGTGTCCTGCAAGATACACGGCTGGATTCCAGATCTTTGATTGCATTTCGCTGAAGTTTTCACATCAGAATGTTTCATGGGACCAGCTTACTCGATCACTTTGTTTGCCGCCACCAAACACTTCCAGTATAATCCCGTCAGCAATTGATTTATTGGGGGTATATGGCAGTTTCCGTCAACCCCACACCACAAGCATGGTTTGTCTAGTGTACCGACCTTGCAGGCCTTTGAGCGTCTCCGCAGGCAAAATATGATGATAAATGCCACCATTTCCATAATGGACATCGTAACACTATTTCGCTCCCAACCTTCCATTTTGGCACCAGACGTGACTTGCTCATCCAGTGTTGCCTGCCAGGCGATAAGTGCTGTCATTGACAGCCTGTCAATCATCTCCAGCTTCGCCTTCGTTTGAACTTAATCCAACGCTGGCGGCCGAACCATGGCAAAATAGGCCCCCAACGGAGTCAAACCGTCTGGGGTCGATGTGGTCCCAAACTCCATTACATTCGCTAAACTTGCACCCATGCACACTCACGGTCAGGCATGCCGATCCGTAGGGTAGCAAAGGCGGCAAAGCTCTGGCGGCCACGAAAAACGCCCTGTACACATGAGCACAGAGTGCACTGTGCAGCCACGTACCTTCAAAGTCGCCGTTACCAATTGTGCCTGGGCAGATTCACCGAGAATCTCGTTGGGGGAAGTCACTGTCCACAAGAAGCCTCCGCCCTGCTCCGCAAAACGCCAAGTGTTGGTCATCACCAAGTTGAAGTTGTGTGGTGTGCACGCACATCAAATTTGATCGAAGCGGTTCTGTCCAATCGAATACGATCTTGGTCTTGGATGCGGCGGTAAACCAGGCAGTGCATACGGCGAGCAGCAGAGCGCAAGATCCATGTGCGTGGCTGCTCTTTGGCGAAAGGCAGCGTGCGCCACGGGCTCATGTGTGCCGGAAGCGCGCTGGACAGCACCCCATGGCCCAATGTTGTGCGCAGGCGCGTGCCTCGGGCGAACGGCAGCCTGCCATTGGCTCACGCCGCCCATGTGTTAACCGACAAAAACCTGGGCGCTCCAGCACTTCTCCAGTCCAGGCGACCTGGAAGTCGTCATCTCACTTACTCTCTGTATACTGCCCGCGGCCGTCTCTGCACTTGAGTCCGATCATTTCTCGACCGAGCACCGACCAGAGCCCATTTCACCAAAAGTTGAGCCCATACCCAAATCCAATACAAATATCAAGTCAGAAACTGGGTAACTCCATACGACAGCGTCCAATCGCCTCATCTCCCGCCTCGTACGTGTTTGATCGCCATTCTTGTCCAAGCGCCCGCCATCGGTCACTCGACTTGGCATTCGGCTATTTGTGGGCAAGCTCAGACAAGGCTCCTCCGTCTCAGGCCCCGCATCTTCAAGACGCAGCAGCCCCGGCGTCGTCGCCGTGAATCTCGCCAGAAAAGCGCAGCTCCCGTCGAGTATTTTAAGCCCATGTGGCCCCGGACCCGCGAGCTACCCACGCGGTTTGCGCCCACGACCCACTGGAAGCTTTTCCTGCGCGAAGACAAGCAGCTGCCCACTGCCGTCGTCAAAGCCCAGGCCAGTGCCCCGCCGCATCACCGCCACAGCACCGTCCGCGTGACGTCCTCGACGCCGCCGCCAACGGGTCTTTTGGGCTCGGTGCATACCCATTTGTTCAGTCGAGACCCGCAACCCATTCCGCAATCGGCCCGTTTCCGTCCGCGGGTCGTGCACACCAATCTTACTCCAACCCGCTCTGGCCTCATTCCGCCTCTGCACAAACCGTTCCGCAGAATCCAAATAGCCAAGCGCCCAGCAGTTACGGCCTCCGAGGCGGTGGACGAGTGCAAGCTGCCGATGGACATGGAGTGCGGCTGCAAGACCCGGCGCCAGAAGGAGCAGCAGGAGAAGGAGGCGCTCGAGCTCGCAGACAAGCGGCGCCGAGGCAACCAGCAGAGCGAGCACAACAAGATGCACGAGATGGTCAAGACGACCTCCGCCACCACCGTGCAGAGCAGCTTCCACCGCCGCCACTTGCCGCAGGACTGCATCGCCTTCTCCAGCCCGGAAGGCCGCAAGCTGTTCACCGAGGCCATCAACAGCAGCAGCAACTACATGCAGATCTACTTCCCATTGGCCGAGCAGTTTATCACGCAGGCCGAGCCGGCGTTCTGCGGGCTGGCCACACTGGCCATGTGCCTGAACGCACTGCAGATCGACCCGGGTAGACTGTGGAAAGGCCCGTGGCGGTGGTTCAGCGAAGAGCTCTTCGACTGCTGCACGTCGCTTAGTGTCGCCAAGGAGAAGGGCATCAGCATGTCGGAGTTCATTTGTCTCGCGCGCTGCAACGGCGTGCTCACGGAGGACTTCCGGGCCACGAGTAACTTTACGCTGGAGCAGTTCAGGGAAATTGTGAAGCACAGCTGTGGCACGAACTCGGAGATTGTGGTGCTCAACTACAGTCGGAAGGTGCTTGGCCAGACGGGAGACGGCCACTTCTCGCCCATCGGAGGGTACCATGCCGAGAGAGACATGGTGCTGCTGATGGACGTGGCCAGATTCAAATACCCTCCGCACTGGGTGAAGCTGTCGCGTGTGTTCGAAGCCATGCAGCGTGTGGACCAGTCGATGGACTTGCCACGCGGTCTTGTGGTCTTGAGAGAGGGAGCGCACACCACTGGTCCGACGCTCGTGAAGCAGCAGCTCATCCACTGCGACGAGCAGACGGCTGCGCCGGTGGTGCCAGCTCCGCAGCCGTGCTGCTACAGCTCGTCAGCGGTGGAGGCGGCTCGCCGCATGGCGGACCCCACCGTGATGACGCAGCACTAGACGAAAGGCGTTGCGCGCGTCGATGTACGACTGGGGCCCTTGCAAGCCCTGGTTGTAGCCAGATTGATTTCAGCTTTCCACCCTACTTATCTATTGCAGGCTCACCTTCACCCTGAGCTTGCCGCTAGGAAAGCTGGCCGCGCAGATTCCTTCACGTGCGGGTCTTTTGACCTGTGCGATAGTCATGACGGTGTCGCGCAGACCGAATAAGCCAAGCAATAAACTGTACGACAAGATATCAAAATCACAACCTGAAAAAGGCCACAATCACTGAAATTCACAACTCTGCGTGCTCAAAACATCGGTAAACACACAAGTGCCCACAAGAATATTCCAGCAACCACATAATAATTTCCTTTCATCACAAACGAATATTTTCATCCAATCAAAGGTCTCAATTGTCTGTACCATGTTGAGGCTAGAGAACTAATGCCGTGTTTTACACGGGAAGCTCTGGATTTTTGTTATTGAATAGTCCAAATTCGGTCCTGCTTCTTGAAGCTTTATCGTAAGGAATCATTAATGATGAGGCATCCTCCCGACGGACCCCAACGACAGTGAGCGACACAGGAAGGACCATATCAGTAAGTTGCGTTAGTGCCCCATGCCCCACAGTACCTGTATAGCAGCAAAGCGTCATTTGTTGCGACCTTGCAGTGTAAGGCATACCAACAGCGAGCTGCTTCGTTTGTCGAAGGAAGGCTTCTGCCTGGCAGCTTCTCTCACTGCATGGTGGCAAAGTTCCCTGGCGTATAACCCACCAGGATGCTATCTTCGTTTAACCCACTGTCTTCGTGCAACATCTCTGGGTTATTGGGTTTTGATGTTTTCCCTAGTCGTTACAGTCAACATTCACTGGATTTTACTAATTGTCAATAGGATATCCATTATTAAAATACGGTTATCTTCCAGTTTGTATGTGATATTTGTTATTATGTATTACATATATGATACAATTATGTTATCTCACGGTGAATTTGACCACAACGAGAACTCTGGATTGTTTCTACATGTAATATAACAGGTATTATTTTGGTCACAGGTTTTTCAAAGGGGCACTACCGTATAGCAATTGTCGTATCAAACGTAATGTCATATCCAACACAATCGATTCAGCCAATCAGCAGCAAGCAATCCTGCGATCGTCGCAGAATTGCCATATCCACTGGCCGTCAGACAGAGAGGAGAACTAACGAAGGACATGCTGTTGCCACAACTCAATGGTCAAAGGAAGGAAGAAGCACAGCGAAAATGGCGGGAGGAAGGCCACCATGCACGCACGCTCAGTGCCCACACACCAGTTTCGACTGGATGTTGTGCGGCATTTTGAGGTTTTTGCTGACATGACACTTACTTTAGAAACCTTTTTCAAGGGACTAACCGGTACTCAACGCGAAACTAAACGTACTAGTGTCTATGTGTGGCGAAAACCAAAGGACAAGCTGGTCGAGTTGTGCAAATGCATCACGACAGCTCAGCAGTGCAAAGTTCGCCAAATTGGCACGACCACCACACTTTCGAGTGATGCTGAGGTGCATATCGTTCAGTGTATTAATGCATGTCGCTGCCAAGGACTCCCTGTATTTTCGCTCATGCTCCATCGCAAAGCTATGTCTGTTGCACGAGATGCTGGTGTTGATCCTGTCGTGTTTGTAGCGTCCCGAGGAGGGGCGAAGGGATTCCTGAAGCGTCACCATCTCTCGTTGCGGGCCAAGACTCGCCAGGGCAAGTGACTCCAGAAGATGCAGCGGGTAAACTGAAAGCGTTCCTTCGAGTACTTGCCCAAGTCTACCATTAACAAGACGGGGGCAAAAACGGTCTGGGTGCGGTCTGCTGGGAAGGACAAAGAGCGGTTTACATGCATGCTTCTTGGAGTTTCGTTTGGGCGTAAGTATCCGCCGTACCTGGTGATGAAAACGAAACCGTCAAAGAACGCTACTACGAGAGCAGAGAACGAGACCAAGCGCCATGGATTCGGTAAGCGTCTGTGGAAAGAGATCAAGAGCCTGTCAGTCAGCTACAATGCTATCATCTACGGGAATAGTAGTGGCTGGTGGAATGAGTCTCTGACAATCGATTTTCTACGCTACAATTTCAGCGAGCGCGCAGATATAGCTACTCCTGTGCTGCTGCTGCTGGACGAGTTTTCGGGACATTGGACGGATCCCGTGCTCGCGTACGCCAGATGTCTTAACATTGAGCTCATGTGCATTCCGGCAGGATGTACGGGAGTCTGTCAGCCGGCTGACGTAGCGCGGAACAGCCCCCTAAAGCTCCGATTGCGAGAACGGTGGATCAGCTTCTTGGAGGAGCAAATGGAGAGGCACGAAGAGGCCATGGCAGCAAGGGTGGCGTTTCGCATGGTAGCGCCGTCTCGTGAAAATGTGGTTGAATGGATTACTGGCTCGTGGACGTAGCTATCGGCGGACACAATAGCCCATGGTTTTAACGAGGTACTGAGGGAGAGCAACGATGATACCACGGACAAGGTCAAGATTGACAGCGTTGTGGAGCGCCTACAACAGCTCAATTTACTAGATGATAGGGTCGGAGAGGTAGAAAGAGATTTTGTTGACAGTGTAGTCTACGGTATCGAGTTTGCTGTAGTGTGATAAAATCCTATTCTACGCGTGCGTGCACATGCGGTCGGCTTGGGTTCAATATCAATGGGGACTTCATTGGATTCCTCTTGCGCGCTTGGAGGGTTCTCGGGTAAACCCCCCCCTCCTGATTTCAATGCTGGCATCGGTTTGGCTTCAACTTCACATTTTGTCCGACAGCAATCGTACAGTTTTTACACATCATATGACACTGTATCTCTGCATATTTTTAATAACCATGACTTTTTCAAGGTTCAGTACGTCACCTAAACACTAGGTCACATGACTGCTGGATACGACAATTGCTATACGGTATATCCAAGTTTAATTTAGGTTACGTACCTGTATCAAAAGAAAAGGTTATTTTGGGCAAAATGGTATCCCCTCAAGACTCTGGATCTAAAATCCAGAGAATTACACGCCTCTCACTTAAAGAAAAGGCCACTCACCAAGAACTTTCACCTTCGTCACGATACCCAGTCCTCCCATCATTCGCCCATGGAACGTGCTGTGCAGCAGCGTTTCCGCTGAAGACGTGTAAGACTGTCAAGAGCCAACTGATCTCGTGCACAACTTGTAGCAGCAGTGTGCCGCATTCGATGCGGTACAAGCTCTGTATTGCGCCTGCAAGCACTGAACAAACTCAGCCCCCTACATGCCGTGCCCGTGGCGTCTCAAGGTGCTGCTCTGCCAGGAGACCGGCAACGTCGACATACACGAGCAAGGCGACCACCATACATGGGCGCATACGCAGTCGAAGCCTTTCATTACGTCGTAGCAGTGCCAGTTTATCAAGGAGCTCGCTCGCGAAAAAAATGATCCCTCTGCGCATTCGGCACACCCTCGGGCGCAAGTTTGAGCCGCTGCACATCCTATCCTACGCGCGGTGCAAAACGTCGTGCACCACTATCGCCGAACATGTGGCATTGTGCCCCGGGATTTCCGGGTAATACATATCCGACGTTTCCGAAGAGGCTGGCCATCTGACCCACGGGCCGAAGCCCCGGGACCCCAACCCATGAACCTGAAGTATTCAGTCGCCTGACCAAAGAGACACATCATACGACGTGACGACCCCGGGAGACCCGACCATAGTGAAATCAAGTAGTCAACAGATCCCAGGATATCTGCAAGCCATAAGCTCTCCCCGAGGCCAAAGACCCGGGAGAGGCCTAATTCAGTCTTACTTTTCCCCCCAAGCGCGCAGAGCTCGATCTCGACATCTGCTAGCTACGGAGAAGGACGCGGTCCGGGGACCCGCGATAGAAGACTGAACCCCCAAGGTAACTGGATATCATATTTGCCAGGGTTTCCCAGTGATCCCCAGGCATTCCATATTTGTGTCTCCCGGAGCGCGGTCTAGCCGGCACGGGTGTATACATTCCATATTCTTAGGGTCTTCCTCTGGGGTCTCTCCCCGAACAAATAATAATATTGGGCCATCGCCCCCGGAGTCTTCCTCCGAAAGAACCAGTGTATATTTTAGTTGCGTGTCTCCCAGGCCCGGGAACTTGGTAGTGTCCCCAGGGCCTTTGTGTGTTTAACTACCCGTACGAGGTCCGCTAGTGCCTTAGAATTACAAAACTAGCCACCCGCGTACCGTACCTGATTGGGTTTGCCAGGAGCGAACACAAGTTGTTGGCCTTGTCCCTGATCAAAACAACCTATTCGAAGGGGGTACACAAGGTGAGGTTACTGACCGAACCCCGGGACCTTTCTCCTCAACAGAAAGCGGCGTCCCAGGGTTCACGGCCCCGGATAAATCCCTCGTCCGGGCGGGCCGTCTATCCACTAGGAGATTCTTCTGATCCTAGTTTGCGTGCTCCACCAGGCAGGCGAAAGCTCGAAGCGCTACGTCACAACTGGTGCGCGTGCCCGGATCAGGGGAGGTCTAATAACTCACTTTTGCTCTATTATGTCAACAGAACATACAGGTACTGGTACGCCACAGCCCCGGGAACCCCGGCCCCCCGCCTCTCGCGGTAGTGCGAGAGGCCGAGCTGGACGCGGAGGACGCCCACGTCTAGAAGCTCGTGAACCGCGCCGTTTGGCTCTCGTATCTTCGACCCCAGAAGTCTAGAACCGTCGAGCTCGAGACACACTCGGGGCTCCGGAGTCTCCGATGTCGACGCCGAGTCCAAGATCGATGATGCCCAAGCTGCGCAAGATGCCATGGGGAGTAGTCAACCGATGACGATCGACCGACGAAGAACCATGGCCGTGCCTTCTTCCCCCGGGAATGCAGGCACCAACCCGGTGGGGTTGCCCACCACCCGGGCGGCGGAGAGATCCGTCGCCTTGTCTGCTTCCCCTGGGAATGCAGACAGAAACCCCGCAGGCCATCCTACAATCACCGCCGGGCCGGTCTCCCAGGACCTGGTCCTCGCGGTCCGGGGAACCCGGGAGCCGACTCCCGGGAGTCGGCTCCCGACCTTCGAGCTCCATCCTGATGTCGCTGCCGTCCTGGGAACCACACGTGGTGAACCGTCCGAAGACACTCTCGCTTTAGGAGCCCGCTTCTCCGAAGCTCAGCAACGCCGATTTGTCGCAAGCCAAGTCGAACGGTGGATGTCCCGGGGTCCTGGTGTGATGTCACCCCCGGACCCATATTATCCCGAACGGCGTCACTGGCCGATGCGGAACTGGCTCTTGGAAGCGAAAGAGACCATCCAGTATCTCCGGGATGTCAACACCTCCGGAGGTCCAGATCGCCCCTGGACGTCGAGCTTCCAAGGCGAGTGTCTGTGTTTGCCCGTCGTCTCGGACCACACGGCGCTTCAAGTCGACTTCGCCCGGTTGGTCTTCCCCGATGGATCCCGGGACCATGTGTCCGTGATTGCGTTGCTTCAGATGATGCTCTCGGATGCCGGTTTCGCCTTCGTCAACTTGGTCCCGTCCTGGGGACAGGTTGCCAGACCCGAACCACGTGACGCCGAAGGTGCCAGATTCATGTCGGACGCTCTGTTCTCCGGGACCTTCTTGTTTCCGAGCAAGACGCCTGGAACCAGATCGCTGAGGGGCGGAGATTCAGCATTCGCCGAGAAGATGCCGCCTTCCAGATCTTGGACCCGGAGGCAGCAGCCTCCTATCCGATGGAGGATGATGGCGACGTCTTGATGCTGACTCCCGAGGAAAAGGAGTTGCTGGGAAGTGCTGTGGTTATCCGGCTCCGACTGGCTCAAGTTCGGCCCCGGGAATGGTCCGAATCCGATATGGATCATCCAGACCCAAAGCGTCCCCGAGGTTCCCCGGGGTCCACGCCGTACATTCCGTCGTGGCCCGGTTCCGAAGACAGCCACCGGGTCTGGGGCGCATTGCTCCCGGAAATCGTGGGCTGCTTGAGCATCGCTTCTGGAGACGCACCTATGCTGACTCCCGACGACAATATGTCATCAGCTGGTGGAGGTTCCCTGGGATCCCCGATGACCCTCGGGATCCATTACTGGAGCTTTTGTTGCGACCACCACGGCGGAAGGCGATGTACCCACGTCCCTGGACCAGCAGACGGTGTATGTCCCGGTTGCTTCGTACCCGCCGACATACACCTCTGTCAACGAACTTCCCCGGTCGTCGTCCCCAGAGCGTCCCCCGAGCGAGGAGACTAAGTTCGCGCCCCGGGAGTCACTCGAGATGAAGGTATCTCCGGAGACGGAAGAAGCCCTCCGGACCCGCGAAGCCTTGGGAGACGCCCAGCGACAGATTGCGGGATTCCAAGCGATGATGACAGCCCGGGACGAACAGACCCGCGCACACCTCCAGGAGTATGAACGGACTCTCCGGGAATACGCCTCGGAGCACGAGTTGAATCGGTCCAAACGCAAGCAGCTGAAGTCAACCCAGAAGAAGCGCGAGATCGAGGAGTCCCGCCGAAAAGATGCCGCGGACTCCGAGATCGCGAGCCTCCAACTACGACTCCACCAGCTCCAGGAGCAGCAGGCCCGGGACCGTGATGACTCCCGGCGGGAAAGTGCGGTCACGGTCTCCCGGGAGGCCGAGCGTCTGCGCGTCGAAACGGCCGCGACCGCAGCTGCCGCGGTGGAACGGATCCGACAAGAAGAATCCCTAGCGAGACGCGAGTTGGAGCACCGACTCCTTGAAGAAAGGGCCCGGAAGGCCTTGGATGAGGAACGCTGGCTCTCCCA
>JAHWLE010001338.1:0-12203 GCA_024679135.1 Phytophthora foliorum
CTTCGTAGTTCCTTGTCGCACGGCGAACGGAGCAGCGCCCGAAGGGTGTGACTGCGCCGCATGCTGTGCCTCAGCTCGCATCACCGTACGAGCGGCTTCCTGCGCGGCAGCACTCACGTGAGCGAACAGCGACGGCTCGCACTTGTCGAAGCGTTCCACGCGCGACCTCTGCTGCTGTGCAGGAAGGTTGGGGAATCCAGCGAACGCTGAGTCGCTCAGAAGGCTGACCACCTTCTCCAGAGTTGCCCAGTGGGCGTCCGAGAGATGAGGAAAGTCCTGCCTGGACGGCAGCCGACTCTCTGAGTCTTCCATACTCAAAGAGATCTTGATTGTAGAAATCTGCGCCGGTCGCGGGATTGACTACAAGTGCTACCAGGTGTGACGGGGGTCACACGCACCTTAGCCTTGGAGGAAGCGTTAACGCGCTAACCACAACAGACGCCTGGCGTCTCTGTTGTAAGTCGCTGAAAGCCCTGCCTTCCTGCTGTCTATAGTACCGAGTATTAAAAGACTTGCGAACTTCCGGTTTAGTGTTAAACTCATTTATATTATCAACACTTGTATGGCTCTAACTACTGGTAACTATCTGCATACTGAACTCCTGTCTAAACTGATCTGCTAGCAAATGAGTGGCCCTCATTTGGTCTACTGCTTTAAGTGCGGTCTTGGCCTCAGTAAGTACGCCCCGCGGCGACTCTGTCTGCTAAGTACGCCCCGCGTACTTAGTACCTCTGAGAACTTAGTGTGCTCTACGCCATTGGAGTGGATCGCCTCAACTATGTGGATCACACCACCTGTGTGGATCACACCAGAGAACATTGGTCTCCCCCTTTCACAAAGCCTTTTCCAGGCAACGGCGCAGGCCAACGTGGCCCCGTTACACTTACTCCCTAGCGGTCGTATGGCGATGACAACTATTGACTATTTCATTTGTCGGGACATGTTCCAACAAAAAGGATTGGTTGTTCACGTGGTTCTGGCTTATATCTATCGATGGAAGTCGAACGATTCACTCGCAAACTTAACAGAAAGATTTGGTACTTCAATGGTCTGATTAAACAATTCGGCTGGGCTGCTTTTCGATACGTCGTCTCCCCGCTGTCGGGCCGCAATCTCTGGAGTATTATTGTAATAGCAAATCCCTTGCACTCGGAGGCAACGAAAGCATACCACGCGAATTCGATGCGAAGGGCGCGTAACACAGCTTACGCATTTGATATCGTCGGGTGGTTTCTATCAAATCTCCACGAAAAAGTATACGGATCACAACCTTCGTTTGAATGGAGCACATTTGTCCACAACACAAAACCACAACAAGCGAACAGTACAGATTACGGACTATACGTCTTCACTACATGGATGTGATTTCAAAACATATAGCAACTGCAAAACCTGCTTCAACAGAGGATAATATGATTACATGGACTTCTGGATATTTCAACGTTACGGAGGCAAAAATGCATACCGATCCCAGTTATATAACAGACTCGCGCGTTGAACCCAGCAGGGAAAACATCGGAGCAATATACGTAGGCGGCAAACTCATCAAAGCCACACTACGGCAACTACCGCAAAGCCACAGTGTCGTAGTCGATTCCAAATGCTGAGTGTTCGAACGACCCAAACGCCAAACTTGAGATTTGCTAGCATCATCTAAGTCCCCCATCCGCGATCCTAATCCTCGTTCAACATGAGTCTTAGCGTTACTGTGAATTCCAACATGTTTCAATGCAGCAGTGACAGCCTCTCTGTGCACCTTGTACGAGATCATCTCCTTGGGGATATTTGCCAGTTTGAGTACTGGATACCATCGCTCAGAAGATGTAATATCAGGAAAGGTTTCTCCATCAACCTGCCAATCCTAACACAAATACAACCCCAACAGTCCATGAACACAGATCTCTACGTTCTTGTGACGCATGCAAGCGCCGACCTCAATGCGACCCACTCGGTTGGGTTTTCCTTGTCGGATCACCATAACTAAGGCTCGACATGGGCTGTAACCCTCGTTCTCCAAAGTAATTGAATGTAATTCTGGCAATTCCAGCATTCGCGCTGACCCTCCTCTAATGAACGCGTAGTGGCTCACCAGAAAGGCTAGAAGATTCCGTAAGATTGTGCCTGCCTCACGTATCGTCGTCCAAAAGTATCTAGCGATTTGGTGAATTTGTTTTGTGGTTGTGTACCTGTCCAGTAGGGTATCAGCCCCCCCCTTCCCCACCGGTTCTCAATGTTTTTCGCTTGCGTTCGTCCTCCTCGCACTGGCTCAGTTTTAGCAGCGATTTTATAGCAGCATTGTGGGGTGAAGAAATACCATTTTATTCTTGATTAGTTTGTTGTTTTCACAGATCAACCATGGCTGCAACGCACGAGTTGACCGATGAGCGGCCTATCGTCTCCAGCCTCCCCGTTTGGTGATCTGTCTCTTAGATCTACCGATGACACATTCCTCTAAAACGTGATGCAGGTTTTCGCCCGTTATAGTGAAATGAGTCAAATCATTGAATGTTTTACTCTTGTTGGTGCACCACTCAAGGAATCCACGCCATTCTTCCCTTCAGTATCTTCCCAGCTTGTTTGATCTTGCTTTAGAAATCGTGATATACAGCACGATTTCGCTGTTGGACGCAGGTGCCACGAAGTGTGGAGCTGATCACCATATTTACAGGACACCGTTCCACATATGGTAACGTCTTAATTCGAAAGTGTGACGAAAAGACGGGTGTCCAGGGGGCATATCTCGACGTCGTTTACGCCCGTGGACGTCCGAGGTGTAAAAGGTCGAATACACCCGACGTCGACAGCACTAATAAAGAGGTAAAATAAAATGAGCTTGAAATCTCCCCAGGGCGTCCAATGATAAATCGTTTCCCCTAACCCGTTCTCAGTTTTGGTATTTTAATACCCTTTTAAAAAAGGGTAAATGAAGTGGTAAAAAGGAGTGAATGCATTTGATTGGGGGGGGGGGATGCCCCAAAAAAAAACTCAATGACGAAACATGAATTTCCACTAACTCAGATGCGAAAGATGTCCTCAATCTGGCGTTGCTGTGAACCGGATCATCACCAATATAAAACGCTGTTACTTTCTGTAGCGTTGACGCCGTTTACAACAAAGCAGAGCGTGCGCACGCCTATTAATAACAAACGGTTGCTGGGTACCAGGCCTCTGGGAGACAGGCTGCTACTGTCCAGAAACGAGCAGCGCTGGCTTGACAAAGTCGCCGTTAGAACAAGGAGTGGGTTTCGCCGCGACCTACACTTTTTGTTGCCACTGCGAAGTGCTTTGCATGAATTTCGCTGGAGACAGCGATGATCTTGAAGTTGATATGGCTACATTTTTCAATCGAAACTGAAGCAGTCGTGGCGTCGTCAAATGGAAGAGCCTTCTTTTCACCTTGCGTCCTCCTCGGGCAGCACTCAAACTGCACTGCCGTCCACACAGCAAAACGTTTGCCTTACCGCCGATCCGAGGGACTCCGTACGATGGAACGACCCCGCGCAAACCGATGCACGCCACACCACGCTCACACTACGCTAAACTGCAACACACGGTTTCCTCCTTTCTTTCCCCTTGGGTCCCTCGCAATCAGGCCCAGTTCAGCTTTGCGTCGCCACAGGACAAGCAGCCAACAGGACAAGCAACCCCAAGCCTTCAAACGCAATTTTTTTAGTCCTTATCTAAAAAAAAGAAGTGTAGCCATCTCCAAGTTGCGCGTAGCGTGCGTCGTGCAGATTACGCGCCATGATGTACTCCCCGGAGCTGTCCATGGCGCTGGCCCACCGGCAGCGACGTCGCGCCAGCAGCGGCCTCTTGGGCCCCACTAACAGACTGAGCGTGACCCGCAAGAGCAGCGGCAACGAGCTCGTGGAGGACCCGCAGCTGCCTCCATCCATCAAGTACCTGGAGCAGGTGGCGCTTGAACTATCAGTGACCAAGAAGCACGCGGACGTGCGGTACGTCATGACGGTGCGGCACACGGAGCTCAACGTGGCGTGGCGGCTCGCGCGGTCCTTCGACGAGTACCGCAAGCTGCAGCAGCGACTGCTCAAGAAGCTGCAGCACGGCCACTTCTGCGACGCCGACTGTCCGTGGCTCTACGGGTTCCTCAAGAGCTACTTCCCCAAGAAGCTCATCTTCACCTTCTCGAGTGCGCACGTTGTGGAGCAGCGCAAGCAGACGCTCGAGCGGTTCTTCGCGGCCTTGCACGGCTTCCTCACGGACCGCAAGAACTTCTGCTGTTCGGTCGTCATGACGGGCTTTGCGGACGAGCTCGTCGCCTTCATCTACGGAGACGCGCTCCAGCAGTACGGACTCGAGAACCCGCCAAAGTCGACGCAGCCCGAACCCGAAGACCGGATGGCGCTGCTCACGAGAAGCAGCGGGTACAGCTCCAAATGGGACAAGTTGGAGCTTCTTACCGACCACGGGCCGCAGTTACAGCAGTTGACGAGGCAGTCGTCGTTGACCAACTCGTTCAGGAGCTCCATGACGGACGACGACGTCGTTAATGACCTCAACAGCGGCAACTGCGGGATTTGCGGCTCGCTGCTGTGTGGCGTTGCATACGGGAGCTCGACGTCGGCGTCGACTCTCACGACGTCGAGCTCGTCGGAGGAAGACAGCAACCGGTCGGCGAACAGTTCGGCCTCGAGTACGGGAGCTGCCGGCCCGCCTCTGTCTCGGAGCAGTAGCAACAACGATCGGGCCGAATTCACTCCTCCCTGGCTGGGCACGCTCAAGACTTCCGGCAATTCGGGCAGCGCCAACAGCTTTGGCGGCGCAAGACGCAGTAGCAGCAGTGCAAGCCGTCGACGAGCTTCGACGTACTACTTAACGACGCTGACCTGCGGCCACCAGTTTCACGACGAGTGCATCGTGCCTAAACTGAACGAGTCACTGATCTGCCCAACCTGTGGACGCCTCCAAACCAACGACTAAGTCGTATGCCAGCCATCGAGTGCCACTGCAAAGTATGAGCCACGTAAATCGGGACAACGGGTGACGGAGCCTGCGACCATGTCCATAGCCGTATATTAGACCCCGTTAGCAATGCGTACAGATCGTTTGCCATCTCTGCGTTCATCCGTGTGCTGGTTGGTGGTCGAACTTACTTCCTGCGGTGCAGATACCAGGTAGCGTCGCCCCAAGCTTCCTGCGTGACTGTGAGCTGCCTCAGCTCGACGAAGTTTTGCGTGTCTGGCAGCTTGTGGGTAGCTGTGATGACGATAGCCCCAGACTTGCAGCACTGCGCGAGCTTCCTCGCCAACGCATACATCAGTCGTTCCCCAAAACATGTCGAGTTGAGGAACACGAGGTCGATATTCGCCGGCCAGTCCACAACCAAGGCGTCTCCCTGCGTGAATGAAATCCGCGTTCTCTTCTTCTGCAGTGACAGCGAAAAGTTTGGTTTGATGATCCGTTCCCATCGTTGCAGCACTTCTTGGGAAATGGCGTGGAGTCCTTCGAGCGCTTCGATGCCGTAGCAAGCGTCGAAATCGTGCAGAAGTGCTGCCGCGAAGACAGCTTTACCACTGCCCGACCCGATATCCAGGAAGACACCTCCAGGCTTGACCAGCACATGGTGCCAACGCTTTAGCACGTCGATCACCACTTTGAACGGTACGAAGGCAATCTCACCATACACGAGGCTCATGGAGATGTACTCTCGTTCGCGACGTTCCTCTCGAGAAGCTTTCTTGGCAACTTGAAGTGGATGCTCTTGGTACAGCGTCTCGAAGATCTGGGTCAGTGAGGCCACGGTCTCCTCTGACAACGCTGACACTACGACCGCTTGGTTTGAAGGGCTCGACGGTGCCGATGAATCATCCTCGTCTTCGAGTTCACTGTCACTACGCTCTTCGACACGATCTTCGGGCACCAAATGGTGCGTGTCGCTCTTCTCTGAAAAACTCAACTTGGAATCGCCATCGATGTCCTGCATCGGAGCTACTTGCGATGGAAGATCCAAACTGCGACGCTTGAAGAGGGTTGACAGTAATGAACGGTCCGTTGAACTCGTGCAACGCGTGACAAGACAAACTCAAGGCAATTGAAAGGAACACCTCTCAACTTGTCACCACCTTCATGCCGTAACACAAACAAAGGATCTATCCTTATGAGGTGTGAAAACCTGGCTTGGTCCGTTTCAGCACAATGAAGCACAGCTTTATTTTTGCGTGATGTCGATGCTTGTTGGTGTTTTGCAGAGGGGCCCCGTTGTAGGTTTCAGAGGCTCTTTTTGGGGAATGCAGCCGACTCGAACGCAACACCTTGCCGGAAGTATCGTCACGCGAAATGGAGAGTCGAAGCTCGCTCCGCCAACTGCACCAGCAACTTGGGGACTTTACCCTGTCTGGTCATACCATGTCTGCATCCACAAGAACTACCAGCGACGGAGGCAATAGAAATCATGGTCTGAGCTGGCGTGCTCCTCCACCGCTACCGTCACTTCCACCGTGGGCAGCAACCTCGAACCAGTCAATGGTACACCGAGGTGACAGTCGTGAGGAGAGCGCAGACTACGATCTTGGGTCGTTGTCAAGTGTACCCCCACCGGGAGGCTGGAGAAAGCCTCGACCGTACTTTATGGCGATGAAGCAACTTCCTCTCAAGATGAGTGCTGCCGACGAGCACCAACAATATCAAGAGAACGATGAACCTACACATGAGCCACAGCAACACGAGATTGAAAACCAGCAAGTGGAACCTGAACTTGCATCACCTTGTAACCCCAATCCGAGTCAAAGCATTAGCGTGAAGAAAGCTGCCAGCATACAAATGGAGGTTAGCTCTTCAATTGATACCGCTAAGAAGGAAAACTTGCACGAAGAGGACGACGACCCGACAAGCAGTGGAAGCGGTAGTGAAACGAACCAGCAAGAAGAGCGGTCTCCTCTACACCGATCACCAATTCGTGGTCAATTCTTTCACCCTTGGAAGAAGAACTCAAGAATGCAAAATAGTCATGATGATGACAGCATTAACAGTGGGGGTTGGTCACCACCAGCATCGAACAAGTGGAAGGAGCGTGCGATCATGGACCCATTTGCTAAGCGGCGATCAAGAGTAACGAGTGTCCAACCGCTGCTTAAGACTCAATCCCCTTTGGACCCTCCTCCGTGCGAGTTAACCAGAACCCAATCACCTCCAGATCGTGTAAGCAAGCCTACTACACCTGCTGCCTCAACATCACCACGAATGAAACTCCCCGACCACCCTCAGTTAAATCCTTTACGTTTGTCATCAGCAGATAAAAGACGAGCTGCTGTACTTCAACGTCCCATGACACCGATATCAACTCCAAGCGCTCCACCACCTCTCCCTTTGCATTCAGCTCGAGGGAGGATATCTCGAGAAACATCTCGCGAAAGTTTGGGACATTCTGAAGGCTTGCATAACTATTCGGAACCTGCTGGACTTGCTGCAATTCGTCGTGGACGGCATGTCAAGGGGGCGGGATCAGCCCAAAGTGGTAAAAAGCAACCGAAGCGGTCGACGATAGATGCATTGAACGCAATTAAACGCAAACGAGAAGCCCGCCGTGCACTTCAAGCCGAAGAAAAGCTTCGTGTGCAAAATGAGCTGCGTGAGCATGGCGATGACGCAGGTTACAAGTTCCGGCGCCTAATTCAACAGTATCGAGATGCTCTTCCGCCCAACCAGCAACAACAACAACAGCTCCAGCAATTGCCTCCACTCTCTTTGAGTTCATCGATTCGACCACCACCAACTCCAACGATATTGATGAATGCTGCAGACGCTCCGAGGCTCTCGGTTTTTATTCGCAAGCGTCCTCTAGCCAGGAAAGAACTCAAAGCAAAGGGATACGACATCATCTCTTGCCTGTTTGCCTCGGAAGATCAAAATACCAAGAGCGACAAAAACTCGCTATTCCGCCGCGAACTTGTATGCCACGAGCCGAAGCTCCGCGTAGACTGTTCCGAGACTCTGGAGAATCACGAGTTCCGTTTTGACGGCGTTTTTGACGAGTGGCAGGAGAATAGGAAGGTCTATGATGCCACCGTGGGGCCCATGGTGCCGTATTTGGTCTCGGAAGCCACAGCTACGCGTGACACAACCAGTCTCACAGTATTTGCGTATGGTCAAACTGGTTCAGGCAAGACGTACACGATGAAGTCCATTTATCGCCAAGCCGCGGTAGATCTCTTTCAACAGATTGATGAGATGAAGGAGTCTACAAGTCATCGCGGTTCACGAGTGGCAGTAGGAGTGAGCTTCTACGAGATTTACATGAACAGCGTGAACGACCTGCTCAACGGACGGTCACGTGTGCAGCTTATGGAGGACGGGGACGGCGCCGTACAGCTACCTGGTCTCAAAGAGTTGCCTGCTAGTAGCGCTGACGAGCTACTTGAACTCGTTCAGCTGGGAGAACAAGCTCGAGCAACCAGTGCCAACGCTGTGCACGATGATTCATCTCGTTCGCACGCACTGCTGCGGGTGACATTGTATGCCGAAGGCAACAACAACGGACCTGCATTGGCAAGGCTCTCCATGGTTGATCTTGCAGGCAGCGAGCGCGCAAGTGATACCCAAAGCGACAAAAAGAGCACGCGGATGGAAGGCGCAGAGATCAACAAGAGTTTACTGGCCCTCAAGGAATGCATTCGTGCATTGGATCGTGGTGCGACGCATATTCCATTCCGACAAAGCAAGCTCACGCAACTACTCCGTGATAGCTTCCTCTCGCAGAACTCGAAAACCATCATGATCGCCACAGTCTCGCCTTGTTCAGAAAGCTGCAACCACACACTCAACACGCTGCGGTACGCTGATCGCCTCAAAGAAATTGGTACAACTAGTTGAATTGACAGTTCGGTAGCGTGTAGTCTTCATCTCCGTCGTAAATGTCACCAAAACACACAGAGCTGATCTTCCAAAATAGGTTTTGGTATTCTTGACCCGAGAAGTTTTCGCCGACGTTCATGAATCTTGGCAGGCTTCAATGCCTTCACCATCAGATAAACCAGCAGGAAACATCGGCAATATCAACAAATCGACCGCTCGAGGAGCACGACTTCCATCCATCCCACTGCAATGCTTGACTCCAATCGAAGGCAAACTGTCCACGGTTAGTTTTTAGCCTGCGCTGATGGAGGATCAGGAATCCAGTCACTTACCATTATTCTGTTTGAATGCGTTAGGATGCCGACTTGTCTGCTCGAAATGTGACGCATCGATTACCCGAACTGTTCGAGGAGATTGTTGCTAAGGCCACGCAGATCTTGAAGAAAAAGGTATCTGCTCAAGCAATGGGTGGCTTGAATTTTCCAGCAGACTCGCAAATGGGAGGTGGAGGCTCCATTTCCAGCGCGCAGCATTCCGTGTCCACCCAGTACAATCGAGGGTATGCGCTGTATCGCTTGCAGCAATATGCTCAAGCGGCCGAAGACTTTTTGGCGTGTTCCCGTAGTGATCCTGACCGAGCGGCTCCAGCATTTTACAATCGAGGTTGTGCCTTGTACAAATTGGGTAGACACGCTGAAGCCGTCCGTGCCTTGACGAAGGCGCTGAAGCTAGACTCGAAAAACCCTCTTTTTGTTGAAAGTCGGGCACGAGTACTCAAGGAAATGGGCAAGTTTGAAGAAGCCATTCACGACTACACCTGGCTCGACACCTTACGCCACCACTCAACAGCTTCGTTGTCCAATGATCCGAGTCAATCAATACTGCTAGAGGCTATGATCAGCCCCTCACAACATCTCAATACGACTTCTTCAGCGGCATCATTGGCATATGAAGCTCAAGAGAGCAGTGCCAAGGCTTGGCTCGAGGAATTTCTCAAACAGGACCCAGGAAGAATGCGCAGCACTGCGGATGTAGCCGAGGCAGCGCGATTAGCTCGCTGCTGGAGCTTCTTCCGTGGTATGCGAGTCGCGATGATCGAACGATGTATGCGCGACGCCACGTATTATCGTTTTGAAAGTGACCAGGTCGTCGTAGGCCAAGGCAAGGCCTCAGCGAGTTTTCATGTGGTACTTGATGCCGTGGCATCGCTAGTAAAGACCGTCACGTTTCAGGGATCGAGTTCGCGCGAGCTCAGCACGCTTTACCAGGGCGACACCATTGGGCTTGAGCCGTCGAGCGCTACAAACGTTGATGGTCAGCTGGTTATGCTTCGTCACCGAGCACAACGGCAGCTCATGCTGCGCTCTCGGATCGGCTCAACGACTTCTCCACTACTCACTTCGATTCGATCTCTTGGAGGATTTCCAACGAACAGCTTCAGTGCTGTCGGAGCTGTCGCTCGAGCTGCTGGAGACACGCTTCATCCAAAGGAAACAGCAACATTCTCGTGCTTGGGGGAAGTCAGCTGCATGCTGCTGGACATGGACGTATACTTGAACATCTTGCGGGAGGATGAAGAACGGTTGCTGGAGGAGCGACTGCAATTCTTGCACCGTTGCCACGCTTTCGGAACTTGCTCCGACAAAATGCTGGCAGCTCTAGCCGCCGTGTCTGGATCAAAGTTGGTCGACCCGGACAAGGACGCGCTGAAAACTGGGGAGGTGGTCAAGCAGCTCTACGTTATCAAGAAGGGCGTTTGCCACGTGATGAAGACCATCACCGTCCCGCATTCGTCTCACACAACGCCGCACCGAGCTTCGACGCTTGCATCAAGTAGACTCGGGGGCAGCAAGTCGGAAGGCGTTCTCACCTCTCGGTCCACTGATGGCTCCTGGGTGCTGGACAATGGCTGGATGCTCACGAACCCTCGCCTTGTCAGCAACGCGCAGGCCTTAACTGCTGCGAGGCTGCAGCGCTCGGAAGAAGTGACGGTAGCGGTTCTAGCCAGCGGCCAGCTCTTCGGCGAGTTGAGTGTGCTCCAACCCGGTCAACATTCCCCAGTCACTGTGCGGACACAAACCCTCGTCGAGTTGCTGGTGTTCGAGGAGGCAGACTTGAGTCAACTGCACGTGCAGTACATGAGCGGCACCATGAACGCGTTGCAGGAGTCGTTGCTGTTCCACAACCCACCGCAGCAGAAAATCGCCCAGTTGCGCTGCGATTTGACCCATTGGAGTCGCGAGAAGCGCAGTGTCCTCGAAGAGCTCTTCCCTCCAGGGTCTCCGGTGACAAAGTCTCCGGTACGAACTCAATCCCCAAAGACCAAGAAACCAGTCAAACCTCAAGCACCAGAGCTGCCAGTTCCAGCATCAACGCCAACACCAGTGCAACGTCCTCTTACGTCACCCACAAGAAGGTCGGATGGTAAACGGAAGACAGACGTGAAAAATACTCGACGAAGCATGATGTATTGAAACTAGTTTTAGGATCGCTTTCTCTCAGTAATTGCAAGTTGACAACATGGTTGTTCAGGTCTCAAAGATTAAATATCAGTTGATCATTGAGAAAGTTCATGTATTTCTACTACTACGTCTGCGAATTGGTTCCCAGTCAACAAGAAAATCGTCCACAGTATCGGCCCGAGCACCGTGCCCCCAAAAGAGCTCGATGACCCCCCAGGCCTAATTAACGGATCTCAAACTTTAATTAATCATTGGGAACACACTGGGTAAAACACACATCCACTTGGCAGATACTTAGCCGATTGAACAATGAGCTCTCTTTATCCGAGTCCCCAGCAACCCATTTTGGCTGGAGGAGCGACGTCCTCACTTCTTACGTGTCTTTTTACGTAAAAAATGTAAAAAGGGTGATTAACATCATCAACCACACGCATGCGCATTCTTGTAAATATTATTTTTGATATGGCCTGGATCATCGGAATAGTGTCTAAATATCAAAAGCGACTTCTTACAAATGTCAAGTGAGAGCGAAAATCTCTAAATATCGACAAACGAGCGGCTCACGAGCCGCAGCCCCCACGTTTTCGAGACCGCAGGACGACCACCACCTCTCCATCAGCACCATGATCTCCACCATCGCCAAGGGCCTCGTCGCGCAGGCCAAGCGCTCCATGAGCACCGTCCGCTACGCGGAGTTCGGCCACCCGCTCAGCGTCCTCAAGTACGCTCGGGCCACCGCGTAATTGTAGCTACAAGCGGCTCTAACGGGGTTTCTGATGGTGCAGGACGGAGGCCGACGACAAGGAGGCGGCGCCCGCCAAGGGCCAGGTGGCCCTCAAGTTCCTGGCCGCGCCCATCAACGTGGCCGACCTGTCGCAGATCCAGGGCGCCTACGCGCTCAAGCCCAAGTTCCCGGCCGTGGCCGGCAAC
>JAHWLE010001339.1:0-12202 GCA_024679135.1 Phytophthora foliorum
CGCCACGCGCAGTACGGGTTCGGAGACGTGCAGCGGCTCTTCGGCCGCGAGTTCGTGTCTCAAGTGGAGCTCAAGGTGGTGGCCGGCAGCCAGCTGCTGGACGAGGGCGGACTCATGATCGTGGACTCGCCCGGGATGATCGACCCGCCCGGGACGTCGCTGGACCGCACGGACGAGGACCGCGGCTACGACTTCAAGCGGGTGGTGCAGTGGTTCGCGGACAGGGCAGACGTGATCCTCGTCATGTTCGACCCAGACAAGCCCGGCACGACGTTCGAGACCCTGGACGTGCTCACGAACTCGCTGCAGGGCATGAGCAGCAAGGTGCTGCTCATTCTGAACAAGGTGGACGACTTCCAGACGGTCCACGACTTTGCGCGCGCGTACGGAGCGCTCTGCTGGAACTTGAGCAAAGTCATCGGACGCAAGGATCTGCCCTTTATCTATACGATGCATGTGCCACGCGAGAATGGCGACGCTCGTACGTCGGCGTCCGTGGATCGGGAGAACGGGGAGCCGACGTTTAACGTGCCCAAGATGCTGGAGCATGAATTTGATGGGATTCGAGGTGAGGTAATTCGGGAAGTTGAACGAGCTCCTGATCGTGCGACGGACAATGTCTTGAACTTGCTGAAGGCCACGGCGTTGAGGCTCAAGATGCATATGACGCTGGTTGAGGCCTGCCAAAAGGAGTACCTGGATTTGCGTAAGTTCTGGAAGCGCGCACAGATTGCAGGCATTGTCGCGGGAGTGGGCTTCACTGCCTTTTATCTGATTCGCACGGTGGGCTCAAGTGCCCCGTTGGAAGCGTTGTCGGCTGAGGATTTAGTGTATTCGACGTCTCCAGCAATTTCATCTGCGGCATCGACGACGTCAGACTCAACCTCCGTGAAGTCCTCCGGAGCCAGCAATTCTTGGGAAAAGAACTGGTCAAAGCAAGTGGCACGTTCCCACTCGCTATTCAAGTTCAGCACATTCTTCAAGATTGTGCTCTCGTCTTGCACATCGAACCTTGCGCTTTGGAAGGCATCAGTATTGAACCTAGAATTCAAACGTGGCAGCGTGCTGCAGTGGCTCCCAAATACGTTCCAGCATGTTTACGGCCCACTGCTGTGCAAATCTGATCGTGCCCATGATGAAACCATGGCGCAGTGGAATGCTGTGCTACCAGGTCTTGAGCTGGCTCTGTCATCCACACCTCTTGAAGGATTCCCTACCATTGACTCGAAGCACAAGACATTCTTGGATGATGTGCTCAACCTGCACGTCCCGAGGCTGGATCGTTGTGTGCGCGATCGCACTGGGGACGATCATGCCTACCTGCGCTTCAAGCACCACATCAAGCCCGGGTCAAGCAAGACAGAAGTGTCAACCAAGTCTGGCGTGAAGCCAGCTGCAGCAACAGAGTCAAAGTGAAAGCACCATTGCATGATACTTCGAAGTACTGTTCAGCATCTAGGGATGGCGAATTGCAGACCTCGCTTACGCGGCTGCTTTTCGTCCATGTGAAGTTGCTTCCTTGTTCAGATATTGAGAGCGGAGACTCTAGCAAAATGCGATAACTAGAAACTAGATTGCCTCAGTGTGTCCATTGAGTAATGTATCTAAAATGCCTTCAGCGGCGATGATGACAATTAAGATCTCCTCCACACGCACAAGTGAGGCAGTCGCATTACTCTAGCTAGCAGCGAATCACCTTGGTATTCTGATCAACCCCTGGTCCTTACCGCTCTACCTTGTTATCATTTGCGCTCAGGAGCTTGTCAATCTTCTCAAATTCCTTCTTGAATCGCGCCTTCACGTTGCGTAGCTCGGCAGTAGTACTAACAACTGCGTCAGTAGGACTTCCATTTGCAGCAGACCCGCCATCCTCGTCTTCGGAACCAACGATTTTGCGAAGATTGGGAGAAAGTTTTAGCGAGTTGACACCGCCTCGGTCATCTCCAACTAGCACAATGGGATCCTGGGAGTTGAAAGCCAGGTGCGTGAGTTTAGCACGCTTCACAACCTTCTGCTCGCACAGGGGTTCGTTCTTGTTCTCAGCTAGGTCAAACACATGCACTTTACCATCGCTGGTGACAGCAGCAAATACAGTTGACGAATATGGTGCCCACGCCACGTCACCAACAGCATTTCCTAGGTCGAAGGACATAATGGGCTCCGGCAAGTTATGATCCCATAGTTTCACAGTCCAATCAGCACTACAAGACAGGAATGCTCGCTCGTGGAATGGATTCCAACGCACAGCATACACTGCCATGTGATGGCCTGCGTAAGTTTCGAGATATTGCCCCGAATATGCTTTTGAGCACTTGTGCAGCTTTCCTTCCTCCGTGCCGACGATGAAAAGGTGCTCGCTGAAGCGGTTGAAGTCAAAGCAGCATCCGCCAGCAAGCCCAGATAATGAAGCCTCTTCTGGGTCATCCTTAGCCGCGGCCACCAGCTTCAGCTGCATAACGGGTTCCATCTTGAGTTCATTCTTGCTCAATATCCAATTGGCCACTCGTCCATCGGATGAGATCGAGTAAAAATTTAGCTCCTTGGCAAGGTCCTCCTCCTGCCAGTTCACTTGCCAAACAGGGTCAGTGTGCTTGCCTGTCTTGATGGTGGCCACGTAGATTGGACGGTTTGTCTTGCTGCGTACATCGTAGACAAGAACGGTGCCATCATAGCACCCTACAGCTAATAGTGCAGCATGCTGCGGGTGGAAGTCCAAACACATTACACCCGATTCAGTTGTGAATGTGAACTCGGGGTGAGATGCATTCTTGAGCGAGTAGCAACAAATCACACCGCTGCCCTGCTTGAGAAAATCGTAGGAGCCAAAACCAATCGCAAAAAGGTCGCCGAAGCGTGGATTCCAGCATACTGCTGTCACCTGCTTTTTCTTGGCGCGCTCGCTGGAGAAGCGCCACAGCGGCAGCAATGAGCCCTCGCCTTCACGGAACTGATCACTAGCATCTTCCCAATACTTGAAATCGTTGAATATCTCATCGTCTGCATTCTGGTTAGCCATGCGCTCAATAATACGAAGCGTCTTCCCCATTGCTGCTGAATGAACCATGTCATCGCCTTTTCCCTTGCCTCCGCCACTGGAGCCACCGCCGCTGGATGCTGTTGTTGGCGCTGCTGCCAGTAGCTCCGAACCTACCGCTGCAGCGCCCCCGCCGTCTTTTTCGTCCTTATCCTTCTTCTGTGCCACCTTCTGTAGCTGAATCTGTTCTCGTTGGTGCTGTTCATAGGCATCCATGAAGGTATCGTAGATCTCCCATTGCGTTACGGTAGCCATAAAGCTCACAACTGGTGGTGGCTCCGTCTCAACGGCACGTTTTCGCGCTGGATTGGTGTACGTCTGTGCCGCACGCTCGCTGTAGTTGAACTGATTCTTGCCCGATTCGAATTGCAGTGCGGCCTCATCGATTTTCTCGCCTTTTGCCTCCGCTTCCTCTTTTGCCTGTTTGATTGCCAGCTCTCGCGTTTCCTTTTCCTCCTCGGCATATTTCTGGTCGAAGGCAGCTTGAGTCTTGGCATCCTCCGATTCCTTGTGAATCATGCTGCCATCGCAACAAAGGTGTACGTAAAGATGGTCTCCTGGTCCGGGTGGATCTACTTTGTATGTCCTCTCCTTGTAGTTGTATTTGGTGATATTGTTGGGCACGTTCGGGTCATTTGCAGTAAGTACACGTGAGAACTCCTCATTCAATTCCGGTAGCGACAGCTTCAGTTGATTATCGGGAATCACGATCTTCTTCACCTGGTTATTGCATCAACACCATAGCAGACCGTCAGCGCTATAGACAAAGTACCCACATCAAATGTCACGTACTGGTTCATGATACGCATCCATATCCTCGTTGTCTGGTCCCGTGCCCGATAGAGTGCCGTCTCCTGCTGCCCCTCCACCGGCAGCACCTCCTGCGCCGGCACCTCCTCCTACAGCTCCACGCTCCTTCTCATGGCCATCTCCATTCGGTATCGCAGCGCCCTTCGAGTGGTCCTTTGACTTCTTCTTCACGGGCGAGCCTGCCAGTGACTTCTTCGGTCCCATGCTGCTTGCAGTCTTGCTGGAAAATGGTCAGTGCCCGTTCGCCTCGCCGTCAAAGGATCGCGACTCTTGCAGGGGACCCTTCAGGTTACGGTAACGGGATTGTGTGTGTTGGTTGTGGCACAAACATGCTTCTTATAGTCGTGTTCCTAGCGAGGGTAATCTGAGACGCTGGATCGAGCCATCCGTACCGCTCGTGAAGAACGCATCTTTCGTGGCCACAGCATCCGTCACTCCCCACGAAGAGTTTGTCTGCAGCGGCAAGGCATTTAGCACGACACGAGTCACGAGGAATATGACAAGCTAAAGCGCGTACGTACCACATTGATTGCCACGTTCGACGCAGCCTCACCAAGGAGGTTTGTGGCAGCATCACCCAGGAACGATGGCTTGACGTGCACTTTGCTCAGAAAAGCGACCTCCCTGAAGATCGGCAAGGACCAAATCTTGACATCACCACCAGCGGACCCGGAGAGGACGCAGTCACCACTTGGGTGCAGCGCCAGCGTCTTAATCGGGGTCTCGTGTGCATTTGAAATTGTATGAAGCACGCGACGCTGCCTCATGTCGAAAATGCTCAGTGCACCACCGGCACCACCCGTAATTAGCAACTGGTGGGTCGAAGAGAACGCGACTGAGGTGGCACCCGCAGGGTGGCAAGCCGGGGCCGCAACGAGTGCCTTCGAGCTCGGTAGGAGTGTATCCCATACGCACACATTTCTCTTCCTGCAACACACGTTGTCATCAGCCCTCTCGATACTTACCCAACATCGCAAAACAGTAACTTACTCCGACGATAACCCCACAGTAGCGACGCTGCTGCTTGAATTGAGAAATGCTAGCCCTTTCGCTCCTTTGTCATGGCACTAAGTACGCCCAATGCAGTTAGTTATTCGCCACTGAAACATCGCATTTGTGAGGATGTCGAGTACTTACCACTATTTCGCGATAGTATGGTACTCGGTCCAACTCGGAGAACTTCCACTGAAACAAGTGCCCCACTGCATCGACAGCACCAAGCTGCAACCAATACCAACAACATACAGCAGAACAGCGTTCAGCAAACCGCAACACTGTTTTGAATCAAAGGTGACGCAGTCGATATACCTGTTGCCCGAGACTGTCAAATTCAAGTGCTTTGACACTTCGCCAGCCTGACAGCATGGACGGACTTGCTGGGTATGGCTGAATACAACAACGTTAGCAATAACAACACGTGATCATACTGCTGCAAAATGAGCTACGTACCGCCACAGCGTCCTTGGTTTGAAATGCGCAGATTGCACTGAGACGGTCGTACGACCACAGATGCACACAGCCTTTGTGGTTTCCCGACACAAAGAGCGGCAAGAACGGATGGGAAGACACAGCCGTAGGCTTAAAACTCGCTAACTTCGGCTCGGATGGCGATGTAAGCAAGTGGGTTGGGTTTCGAAGAGGCGATGGGGGGCCATTAGTTCGAGTGCTCAGAGCATTTGATGGAGACAACTCCTGGTGGTCACTGCCAAAACTACCGCTGTCTGAGGTTAGTCTTCCTTTCACAGGGGAAGGCTGAGTTGATTCGGACGGGAAGAACGATGAATTTTGTGGCGTAGCATACATTCCCTTGAACTGGAAACGAGAGCCGTCAGCATAGTCCATGCAGCTAGCGCGGAAAATACCTTTGCTACTGCACACACTCACTTCCGCGTCTTCACCGGCGGCACGATTGAAGCACATCGCTTTGATGTTGGTCTCACTGCGGTACACGCACTGGACATGAACAGCAGCAGCAGCAGCAGCCGTGGGCATGGACGTCATACGTCGTTTGAGTTGGTCTGTAAGGTTTGCGGCACGTGAAAAGGTTTGAGCGTTCTCGGCGACGCTCGACAGAAGCAGCTTTTGTGACCGTGTTAGTGCAGCTTTTCTTGAAGCAGGCTCAGGCAGTCGTCCCCATCGAACTTCTTCGTCGATCTTCTCGCTGCAGCATTCTAGCTGCGCATTGAGACGAAGAAGAAGTTCATTCTTGTTGGTGAAGAGCTCCACGAGCAGAAGCCATGGGCAGCGTTCACATTCACACTTCAGCAGCTGCCGCCTGTTACCACGGTCAATGGATTGTGGTGATGGAGGAGATCCTGGAGCATCTGAAAGGAATGCACGAGGACTTCCGGTGATACCTCCTCGCATTGGTGAAGAAGACGTTCGAGGCGACCCCGTTGGGCTCGAAGACGCCATCGCTCTTCCTGGACTTGATGGAGTGTGTGAGATCGAGAACGGGCTGAAAAAGAACCCTGCCAAATCACAAAGTAAATGCTTCATCGCAGAGGTAGCAAGTCGATTGCCATAATTCCCCCACGCTTCTATGAGCTTTTTGGATAAGTCCGCGGTGGAAGCTGCTCCTTCTCCCATGATTTTCGAGAGGTGAACTGGCATGGCACCTGCCGCCATCATCAATACGAGCCCCCAATATGAGCAATACGAGAAAAGCGGAGTTGGCAAATCACGCGATGGCATCGGGTGATGCAGCCTGCTCGTCTTCACTGCGGCTGTGAACTCATCCAGCTCTAGCTCCAACACGCATACCGCCTGGTAGAGAACTGGGATATCCTGCTGAAGTGAAGATGCGCCTAGGTCATCCGGTGGCGTCGATGTTGAACGGTGAAGAGAGGTACAACTCACACAGATGTCGCCTCCAGCGATCTCATTCAGCGCTTCCTCCGAATTTGCAGACAGTCCGTCCTTGTGTGGGAAGATGAGACTGAGCACACGATACAAGCAGCATGGGTTCTTCAAGTAGCGACAACAAATGCATATGGCACTGTGAACTGCCGCCACCGCGACACGAACAAATTCGCGGTTCGGCAGGGTCGCCCGTTGCTTCGCAGGTTTCAGGTAAAAGTATTGCAGCCAAAGCAAGAGCCGCGTCGCCATGGCTAGCAAATTTGAGCACGTCTGGTCAACTTTGCGCGTGTGCAAGTAGTCTGTAGCAGCAGACATGAGGTCTCCAGAAGCGACCGTCGCAACACCCTCGGCAATCACCTCAACGAAGCGAGGAAGCGGGCTAGTAAAAGCGAAACTGTGTTGCAAACTCCCTAAATGGTTCCATCCAGAGATCAGAAAGTCCAACGCAGCAAGCCGACCGGAATGGACCAATGACTCTACTACTGCGGCTCGTACCCTGTGCTCCAAATGGTCTTTACTCGTTTCCGGAAACCCTGCAAGAGAAAAATCACCCCCGCGTCGAACGATGCATTGTATCTCTTCGTTTAGTCGTTCTTCCAGGTCAAACCTTGTGCTGGAAGTTGGACTGGCAGGCGCTGACATTGCCTCCCGCATTGATTTTAAAAACGTGGCGTACAAAAAGTCGACTTGGTTCCCCACCGCCGCAATCACAACACGCTGACGGCACCCAAGAAATGCTGCTGACTCTGCGCTGTTAGCACGCTCACGACGGAACTCCTGCACAAATGTGGCGGCATCGCGCTGGTGGATCAATGCAGAGATTCCAAGGCCCGCATCTTGCATGCGAAGCATAGCCGAGGTGTTTAGCCTCATAATTCTTTCTTTCAATGCCAACTTCATCGGCACAATCGTCTTTCGAAGAAAGCGAACAAGGTCACATGCACCCAATAAACTTTTCCCAAATGCTGACCAATACATGCTGGATGGATCGACGTCAGAGCATTCGCAGACGCCGAACACGCTTTGCATGTCCACAATTGGTGGCGTCATCAAGATATCGATTGCATTGCTCGTCTCCCCCAGAAAGTATTTGACTAGGAAGCACATGTACATATCCCCACGCTCAGAAGCCTTCTCCCATACAGTGGTGCTGAGAAAGTCAACACACACGGTTTTTGCTTCTGGCTCCTCCTCCATGGACATGCTTGCATTTCGTGCAGGACTAGCAAGTCCGCGAAGACTAGTGCTTAGGCCAGTAAAAGATGCTTGAGAGAAATCAGCCATTCCAGTACTGCTTGACGAGTCATCCTGCTCTCCAAGGTCCCATTTTTCCGAAATCCGAGCAATGAGAAATGATAGTACAAGCGTCTCGTCCGCTTGCTCAGCCACTGAAACTGCTTCAGTAACCTTTTCACCGAGTAGAAAAAACGCTGCCGAGAGCTCGTAGCGTTGCTTTGTCTTCAATACGTAGGCATTCTTAATGGCAGCATTTTTCCAGCGTAGATCCGAAAAATTGTTGCTCAGTAGCTCAGAAATGCGGGGCTCGTGAGCCATCTTGAATAAGTTGGCCAGCAGCCTTGTCTTACCCAGCAATACATAGAAAACAGCAACTGCAAATGGGTCACGATTCGCTGCATATTCAGCCTGCGCCACCTTCTCTGCAAACTGTACAAGCTTACACGAACTTTTCAACCAGAATGGCAGTCGCAAGCATCTCATCTCTTTCCAGCTCATAGTTGACGCAGGAAAACATTCTTGAAGTAACTCTGCCTGAAAGTCACTGAGTGCTCCCCAAGCTACTTGCTCCGAGCAAAGTCCAGCAACGGCAACATTACTCGGTTTTGGTTCAGGTATACCATCACTTGGTTGCTGCTCGGGTGTAACTGAGTCCGCTGTTGAGGACCGAGTAGACATTTCATTAGCTGGTGGTTCCATTGGCCACAGCAACGAGGCGTGAAAACGGAGGGCAGCCTCATCTTTTTGGCGGCTGCTATCACGCTCCCAACCCATGGTTTTCTTTATGCCAGTAACAATAGTGAGGAAAACTTTCGTCTCCTGAGCCGTCATGAAGGTAAGTGATGCCTTGTGCTCGTTGAAAAACTTTGAGAAGATGTCTGATTCCAGCTTGGACTTTGATTGTGCAGTGACTGGCGTAGCGCTCGAGGCATCTGACGAAGCCGTTCGAGGAGCGAATAGCATATCGGCACGATCGGCTCCACCTCCACTTGCCCCATACTGGCGAGAAGCCCCATAATCCATCGCAAATAGATCGCTTGCTCTGGCTGGGGTTCGCGACACTGTGCTGGCACTGCTTGCCTTACTTGCTTTCCCTCTGGTATATACATCTGACCGTTCATCGGCCACGTTATCCACAGACGAGGGGTCTCCAAGTAACTGGGACAACGACAGCAATGGAAGAGTTCTCAACACTGTATCATCATCCATCCGCAGATAGCACGTTTCTTCGTGCTCCATCATCTTCGCCATCACATGATCAAGGATATTCTCTAGCATCTGGAATGACCCACGAGCAAGCAAGTACATTAGTGTGATCGGATGGTGAGCAGGAAAAGCCTTCGAAGGCGGTTGAGAACCAAGAGATTGCCCTCGGAGAGTTGCAAATGGCAGTTGAAGAGGCGAAGACATAAATCCGTCGATATCTCGAAGATTGAGGTGCGCCAAACTCGACCCAATAGCGAGAAGGCCGTAAGGATAACTGGAGAGAGATGAAATTTTCTCGGGTCTCACGCTGAAACGGCTGGAAGACCAGGCAATGCTCCACTTGTCCGTCGGCAAGGAGCAGTCGAACTTGAGCATACCAATCGTCGTTGTTGACAAGAAAAGGAGCTGGCAATCTCTCTCTGGTGTCACTGGCGGGGTCCATTCCAAGGATACCACTTGGCCAAACTGTTTATACGGAACAACCACAACTCCTTCTAGCGAGCTTTCGACTGCAGGCAAGAAGCATATTTGATCATCAGCTTCAGCTGCGCTTGCATCGGCCAACGCCTCGTTTCCTTCCCCTCCAAACAAAATGGCTACTCGCCCGCTAGAGCTGAAGCTGAAATGCTTGAATATAAATCGCTCTTCAATTAGGTGAAACTCCATTTGCGATTTTTGAGCCCTGGATGCCATTTGCATTAAAGCGGCAACATCAACGCGGTGGGTAGGCCTCACTTCAAGCAAATCGTCGAGGTCTGCAAACGTCCATAGTGTCAATTGAGATTCCGCATCAAAGCTAGCAAAGGTCACCTCAAATGTATCAAGTAGCGGCACGCACGTAATACCCAGCAACCTTGCTCCAGGGAGGTCAAGTGTAGTTTTCCGGAACAATTCAACAGACGCAGCGAGCGACTCCGTTACCGTTGTGTCATACGAAAACACCCACACACTCAAGTTTCTGCTGCCTTTATGCAGACCAATAACCATGTTATAGTCCTTCGCGGGGGTTTCCATTGTTGTCTGCTCGAAGAATGACGAACTGTTTGACCACTCAATTTTCACGGAATCAGGGATCAGCACCGTAATTAATTCCTCTAACTCCTCGGTATCTTCACTTTCGTCTACGTAGCATGCTGATAAACCCAACGCGTCATGGTCAGCAATATAAACTGAAGAATACCTATGCGGCCCTAGTGATTCCGAAGATTCTCCATCGATAAACTTCATTGTTTGATGTGCTCCACCAGGAGTAGTCATTGCAACATGCAGCTTGCCACCGATGAATAAGTAAAACACGCCACACTCTTCGTACAATGCCGTGTGCGTGACAGGACCAACAGCTTTGTCAAGTCTTGAGCGAAAGGCAACTTCAAGCCTGCGCAGAGATCCGCTCGCCCGGAATATGTTTAGTCGCCCGCCCATGTTGGTCGTAGCGATCTTCATAGTTAACCCTCGGTCGATCGGTGAACCTGATAGGTGCCTTGTAATCATGTTTGCAACCGAGAGAGATGTAGACCGGATATCGCCTTCCTTCTGCGCACTCATCATACTGTTACATACTGCTGAAACATCGCAACCTTGAACGCTGTAGCAGATAGAACCCCTTCGTCCTCCTAAAGAAGAACTTTCGACTTGAAGCTTCAATCTTGCGCAGTGTAAATAGCTTTCAGCATTTGTTCGTTGAAACAGAACTTCGACAAAAAAGCTTGCAAGCCCGCTTTCTTGATCTATCAGCACATATTCACTTCGTTAATGAGCTGAATACAATTATACGGAGTTTTCGTAACGCATACCTCGATAATCAGACGAGCTGACGCTGTACACGTGTGCATTAGCTAGCTGTTCACGCAGGTCACTGAAACTGAGAAGAAGCGACAAGCGCGGGGAAACTCCCTGCTCTCCACCAGTGGTACAATCAAATCTCAAGTGTAAGTGCATCACCCATAAACAAGAAACAAGATCAACGTACCGAAAACGGAATGGACTCCCCGCGAAAAATGCAGAAGTCACCGTTGCTGAGCACGCCATACACTAAGTGCACGGCAAAAGTCTTCTCGAGGGCTACATTCCCACAAATAAAGGTTTCACCGACGTGCGTATCTGCTACGGCGCCACAACGATCTCCAAGAAGCTTAGCATTCACTTGAGTAATGCTGTCCATGCGCTGACTAACCAATTCGTTCCGACGTGCTTCGTTGAGCGAGCCGTAGCCATAGTGGAATAGACACAATGCATCCATCATGGTACTTTCACTGAGCAAGGCCTCATTTATCGATGATACCGCCTTCGGGGCTCCTGGAGCCCAATAATGATTCACCAGGCCAAATTCTCGAATACGGTTCTCTAAGCTACTGATATTCGAGCAATATAAGTCCTCCGCAGCGAACTGTTTCCACAACACAAACGAGCGTAACGGATTTTCTCTCCAGATAGATATGTTTCCTGCCCGATCCAGAGTGAACAGCATCTCACAAGCTCTCGTCGTCGACCCGACGGATGACCTCGCACTGTATACATTCGCCTCCTTTGACCACGTCATGGACACCAACGCGCGGGTATGTGCAAGAAATAAAGACATTGGCATACCTTCATGCGGCGACAGCTCTCCCAAATTCCACAACTTGACAATTCTGTCGTGTTTCCCTGCCGTCGCAGCAAATCTGCCACTCGGAGCCACATCAAAATGAGACACCGGTACAACCGGCAACGGAGGCTCAACTCCGAGCCCCCCACCGCCCGACAGCGTTACTGTACGTTGCAAATAAACCTGCACAGAATCATCCACAAGCTTCCAAATGGACAGTTTCTCTCCAGCGCCAAGCAGGAACAAGTCGTCGCCACTCTCCACCCACTCCAAGTGGTTCAGCAGTCTGTCGTCGCACTTCCACCTCACCGACTCGGCCCATCTGGGCAGGTGCAGATGCAAATGAGCCTTCACATAGTCCGACCTAGGTATTAAATCACTGCCTGTAGCCATAGAGGAAGATCCCCCGCCTGCGTCGTCCAGCGTCGAGGCTCGAGAGGCCTCCGCCACGGCCGCCGCCCTGCTGGACG
>JAHWLE010001340.1:0-12192 GCA_024679135.1 Phytophthora foliorum
GAACGGACGAGCAGCCTGCTCGTTTGGTTGGTGTTCTTGTGCCGCGGAGACGGCTGAGACACCGTTCGTTTCTAATTGTACTGGGCCCTGGGCAGGGGTATTGCTTGTCGTGCTTCACGCAGATGCTTGAACACGAGTTGAACACCGTTCCGCTTGGTCTCGGCAACGGGCCGCAGTGACGGAGGCCGTGGCGACAGATGGGAACTGTGACGTCCGTCCTGAAGAAGAAACGCAAGGCGTGGGCTGCACCCCTGCTTGATGGCCGGTTTGAGGCCAAGACAAGCTGAAGCACCGATGCGGAAAATTAAGCAAGGCAAAACTTGCACCATTTAACAGCTTCTTCTTTTTTCGGGACAAAAAGCGGCCCGGCGCTGTCTCGCTCATATCATGGAAACTTACGCGAGAGCTCAACCCACTCGGTCGCTGTATGTGCTAAGTGCCACCCACCAAGTGTGACGCGCTCTCTCGTCAGCAAAAGCCGTCGACGCGCCCCCGTCGGCGGCACCTCTTTGCGCCTCGAGAGATGCTCCGTCGCAGACACGAGCGTAGGGCTCCGCTCGTCGAAATGCAAGTTGTCCTTCTTCCGATCGCTGCTCTCCATGTTTTCCACTTCCTCAACGCGACTTGAGCTGAGGCCACCCGACACCAAAGCTCACTTTCCAATTGGCCTCGGTCTGCACACTAGCAACCTCACACACAACAACCGACATCATGGCGCAGCACGAGACCACGACGGCCGCCCTCGGACTGGGCGAGCTGGGCATCCAGAAATCATGGCGCAGCACGAGACCACGACGGCCGCCCTCGGACTGGGCGAGCTGGGCATCCAGAACGGCTGCAAGGTGTTCCACAACCTCACGTACGAGCAGCTCGCGGACCACGAGAAGAAGTACAACGAGGGCTCGTTCGTGGCCAACGGCACGTTCGCCGTGGACACGGGCAAGTTCACGGGCCGCTCGCCCAAGGACAAGTTCATCGTGAAGCAGGCGCCGTCGCAGGACAACGTCTGGTGGGGTTCGATCAACCAGCCCACGACGCCCGAGGTGTTCGACGCGCTGTACGCCAAGGCCGCCAAGCACTTCAGCGCCGTGGACCGCATGTACGTGTTCGACGGCCACTGCGGCGTGAACGAGAAGTCCCGCCTGAACGTGCGTATCGTCACGGAGCTGGCGTGGCAGCACCACTTCGTGACCAACATGTTCATCCGGCCGGAGTTCGAGAGCGTGGCTGAGAACTTCAGCGCCGACTTCACGGTCATCAACGCGTGCAACATCGTGGACGAGGATTGGGAGGCGCACGGCCTGCACTCGGAGGTGTTCGTGATCTTCAACATCGAGAAGCACATGGCCATCATCGGCGGCACGTTCTACGGCGGCGAGATGAAGAAGGGCATCTTCAGCATGATGAACTACTACCTGCCGCTGAACGGCGTGATGGCCATGCACGCGTCGGCCAACATCGGCAAGGCGGGCGACACGGCCATCTTCTTCGGGCTGTCGGGAACGGGCAAGACGACGCTGTCGGCCGACCCGAAGCGCGAGCTGATCGGCGACGACGAGCACGGCTGGGACGACGAGGGCGTGTTCAACTTCGAGGGCGGGTGCTACGCCAAGACGATCGACCTGAGCAAGGAGAACGAGCCGGACATCTACAACGCCATCCGGCCGAACGCCATGCTGGAGAACGTGTGGGTCGACGCGAACAACGAGCCCGACTACTTCAACTCGAGCAAGACGGAGAACGGGCGCGTGTCGTACCCGATCTACCACATCCCGCACCACCAGCCGAACTCGCGCGGCAACCACCCGAACGCCGTGATCTTCCTCACGTGCGACGCGTACGGCGTGCTGCCGCCCGTGTCGAAGCTGTCTGCGGGTCAGGCGCAGTACCACTTCCTGTCGGGCTACACGGCCAAGGTGGCGGGCACAGAGCGCGGCATCACGGAGCCGCAGGCCACGTTCTCGACGTGCTTCGGCGCAGCGTTCATGACGCTGCACCCGACCAAGTACGCCGACCTGCTGAAGAAGAAGCTGCAGGAGCACGACACGCACGTGTACCTGATCAACACGGGCTGGACGGGCGGCGTGTACGGCGTGGGCAAGCGCATGAAGCTGCCGTACACGCGCAAGTGCGTGGACGCGGTGCTGGACGGCAGCATCAACCAGGCGACGTTCGTGAAGGACCCGTTGTTCGGCTTCGAGATCCCGACGACGGTGGAGGGCGTGCCGTCGGAGATCCTGAACCCGAAGGACTCGTGGACCGACAAGGCCGCGTTCGACGCGACGGCGCTCAAGCTGGCCAAGTCGTTCAAGGAGAACTTCAAGCAGTTCATCCTGCCGGGCAACGACCTGTCGGTGTACGGCCCCAATGTGTAAGTGTATCAAGCAGTTCATCCTGCCGGGCAACGACCTGTCGGTGTACGGCCCCAATGTGTAAGTGTCTAGACTGCGAGAGGTTGCTTACTAGCTGTGGGGAAACAGCTACTGTAGCTTATCGTTGTTTCCCGTGCATGAACTCTTCAATAATATATACGCCGGAATTAAACCTCAGAAAAGTATCCAGAGTTGATAGTGGTCAGCCATATATTTGTGGCTAGTACTGATAGCTGTACTAATCACATATCGTAGTACTTCATATCATATTAGTGATAAGGTCGGATATAGTATCATATTTTGCGTCGCTAAAATGATATTTACAAACGTCTCAAAACGATAGTAAATACTGCCTCCGTTCAGAAAATAACGTGCGGATTGTACCTCGATTCAAAATTTTCGGAAGCGATTGGTTGAATCAGGTGCCGACCCCGAAAATAGACGACCTAAAGCCAATACGACCTGAACACCCGACCCGACCCGCAAACGATTCAGGAAAAAAGTCTACCTCCCGAGAGTGTCATGTTGGAAACGGAGGAGAAGTGCAAGCAGGGATGCCGATTATGGCATTTATATTTATCCGAGACGTATCTGCATAATAAATGATGCCATGCTCTGCTCGATCTTCCAACATAAATTATGTCATTTACTATCCATATCACATAAGTAAGAACGCAATAATTTATTGATCGGTTCGCTTAAGCTTCTTCCTGACGCGTTGCTTCATCGACGGTCTGCGCCGACCAGTAGCTACTGATCTGCCTCAAGAATAGCAACATTTCCAGCGTGATTGGCTGGAGGCGGTGGCGTTCCTGGCCGTAGGTAGTCCTGGCCACGCTGAAGAAGCGCTCAACCACGTTTGATGTCGGAGGAATGATTGCAATCAGTTCGTACCTTGTCGTAACGCTTGCCAGTCGACGCTTTTTCTGCAACTGCTCGACGAACGACATCTCCTCGTCCGGTACCGTTGGCTCGGTGACGCCGCTGCTGACTCCAGAACTGGTGCTGCTGCTACGAAAACGCTCTAGTGAGGCTTTCTCAGCGCGAGATAGGCGGCTGGTCATCCCTCCCAGCACACGCACACACCCTGACTCGAAGTCAGGGCTGTGTACAATACCTGCACGGGGACCTACGTCACAAATAATAATAATAATAATAAAATACACACAATTAATTAATAAAGGCTTCAATATACGATACTAGGCAAGAACGTACCGAGATATGTGGCGTAATGAGGTTTGATGGCAATCAAGCCGTCGAACCACACTCGAACATCCAGCAAGTTGATTCCTTCGCGCTGGAGCGCTTTTGACACAGACTCCACCTTCTTGAGGTCCTTCAAGAGGGACCTAAGACGGCGGTTGCTGGCTGGCGCGGGGAGAATGTCCACGATGGTGTCGTCGGCCGCGTCAAGGTGCTCCAGAAGCTTAAAATAGCGATTGACCATCCCAAACGTAGACCCCCACCGCGTGTCCTGGCGAATGACCGGTCGGAGATTAGTCTTTAATCTACAAAAATAGCAAGAAGAACATAAAATTACAAAAGCAGCACAAAATAATCCAGAATGTACACAAACGGTGCGAATATTACCTCAGCTTTGCCGACTGCTTTAGCGAGCGCAGCTTGACCATCAGAGCTTGCACCGCTGCGAGGTCCACCTCAAACTGCTGCATGTCTTGTTGAACCGCCCTGTTAAGCCTGTGGCTGGCGCACCCTACAAGAGGGACGCCCATGCGCGTGGCTAACAGACGGTTCACGGAGCAATTGTCTCCTACCAGAAATACACACTGACCAATTTGCTTACCGTAATCACGAGGGAGCATGTCCGCTAGGAACTCTAGGTGGCCATTCGTGGAGAGGCCATCATCCTCTTCGTTCAGCAGGGGAGCCATGCAGAGTAGCGGAGTCTTTGTAGCTCCGTTGACCTCGCAGCAGCCGAAGCCGGGACGAAGTGCTCCGAGGAATGGCTCCACCCGTCAAAGATGAGGCTAAATGTGTCGGGCATTTCAGCAGCAATAGTCCTCTCCACAATCCTTGTGAGACTACCCATTGCGCTGATTAGTGTCTCAACACAAATCGAGTCTATATTTGTGTATCTGGTCACAATTTGAGGATACAAATCATATACAGACGTTACAAAAGTTAACATATGGCTCAGTATAGTCAGCTCTAAATGGAACAAACTTACCTCCTAGCGGCTTGGTTCTCACAGAAATTGAGGGGAAGATTATTCTTGACCATCCAGTCCAGCCAGCCGCACGTGTTTAGGACAGAGCATCGGACGTAGCTGAGCATTGAGCCGGTCTCTGCAGTCGAAGCGGCCAGCATCGTTGCCTCGTAGTCCGGGTGCTCCCGACGAACAGGCTGCATGAGATTCGTGTAACCATTTCGATGGGTTTGCTTCCGAACCGTGCCGCAACGACAGCGGAAGTACTCCGGGATGGCCTCATCTAAGTCGTCACGGCACGGACGGATTTAGAAGCCGGAAACTTGGGCTGGGGTGAAGGTGGAATGGTGGGGACGAGGGTCGAGGACCATGGTGGCTTGGAGAAGTGGAGGGGGTGCTGGGTTTCGTTTCAATCACAAAATGGGGACTGAATGGAATAGGACAGGTTGCTGTATAATAGATCTGTTGGTCCCAATGAGTTGGAGCCAGCGGCGGCGAACTGGTTGGATGTCAGGGGACCATTATGTTAAAGAGGTTTGCGCATAAATTATGTCAGATGATTGTATGAGGCAATAAATTATCAATAGTACTCGGGATTTCTTGGAAATAAATATATTTTTGGATTATACGGAAATTATTTTTAAGACCATGCCATAATCGGCATCCCTGAGTGCAAGACCACGGACAGCTACGCCATCACAATAACACCGCGTGGCGCTGGAAGAGAAAAAGAAGCAGTGATCTCAGTCGACCACGCAAGGGAGAATTATTTTGTTCCAGTGACAATAGCGTTCGAGGACTTGTGGTACACCGTTCCTGACCCGACTAACCCGAAATAGACAATCGACTTGCTCAAGGGAATTTCCGGGTACACGCTACCTGGAACGATCACAGCACTCATGGGTTCTTCTGGTGCCGGCAAGACGACATTGATGGACGTGATCGCTGAGCGAAAGACTGGAGGCCAGATTCGGGGACAAATTCTACTAAATGGACACCCCGCGACGGACTTGGCCATTCACCGCTCAACGGGGTATTGCGAGCAGATGGACATTCATTCGGAGTCATCTACAATCCGCGAGACGCTGATGTTTAGTGCGTTCTTGCGCCAGGGTGCAGATATGCCCGACAGTCACAAGTACAACTCGGTGAATGAGTGTCTCGATCTGCTGGACTTGAATCCGATCGCCGACCAGATTATCCGCGGCAGCTCTGTGGAGCAGATGAAGCGGCTGACGATTGGCGTGGAGTTGGCGGCGCAGCCCAGTGTGTTGTTCTTGGATGAGCCCAGTAGCGTGGATTCTTAATCGGCGAAGCTGATCATGGATGGTACTATGAAAGTAGCAGACACCGACCGCACTATCGTGTGCACGATTCACCAGCCGTCGGCTGAGGTCTTCAATTCTCTACTGGCCCACGACGTCGTTCAACTTGACACGTTTTGCCATTTCATTCGGCCTTGGGCTGGGCTACGACATCACGTACGTCGGTGCTGAGTATCATTCGTACTCGGGCGTCAATTCTGGCCTGGTCATGCTTTACTTGGTCATATGCTTCATTGGGCTGATGTAATTCAACGGCATGATTCCCGTCGCAGCGGAAGAGCGAGCTGTTTTCTATCGCGAACGCGCTTCGCAAACATACAATTCCTTCTGGTATTTCTTCGGTCTTGGTCTGATGGAGATCCCGTACGCTGTTATCGCAGTAAGGTAAACGGCCAATTCGGGGCCGTTTGGTCAAATCAAGGCCGTTGTGATTTGTCCAGTGAGCACGCAGTATTGGCTTCTATTGTCAATCATTGGTTAAAATATGATTAAGCACGAAACCCATACAAACTTATTTGAAGCTATTTGGCGGGGAAAAGGTGACGGTGGCGGGAACGAACGGTTGGTGAGGATGTGATACCCCACAACGGATCCAGATGCCGCCAAGTCCTCATTTCTAAAATACTACAATGGTCAACATCTACACAATCGAGAGGAAGCAAGCCGTCGTCGCTCAAGTTCAAGAAGGTCGCTCCGTTGCTGCTGCTGTCGCCGCGGCTACTGGTGTTCATGAACGAACGATCCGGAAGTGGACAGCGATAGCAGCGGAGGGGCTGCCCCTGACTACGGAACGACCAGGACCAAAGCCATTTTTCCCGGAAGCGGCAGAGCGTCATCTCTACGAGTGGGTAGTCGGCCGACAGCTCGTGGGTCACCCAGTCGGCCGCTCGATCATAATCCGCAAAGCACAAGAAGTCGCCTTGCTCGGGTGTGGTAGGAGTGTTGGTGAGGGATGGTATCGGCGATTCATCGAGCGGTTTCCTGCTCTAACCGCAAGATCTGCCCAGGCCCTTCCACGTAAGCCTAACTAAGTTGTCTCTGCCGATCTAATCACTCTGCTCAATACGCTAGCCAAGCTTATCATTGAGCTAGGCCTTGACAACTCACGGGTATTCAATATGGACGAGACGGCTTTTCAGAAGCAGCTGAAGAGCAAGAGGGTGATTGTAGTCCGTGGATCCAGTAACGTGTGGACCAATGAACCCTCCGCTAATTTCCACCTGTCTATCGTGGCATGTGGGAGTGCTGCCGGCTATGTTGTACCACCAAAGTTTAATCATGCCGGGTAAAACGGTATCACTGCGCGCACTGGAAGGGTGCGATGTCCCAGGAGCAGCTATCACGGCGTCGTCATCGGGCTTCATGAACTCTGGTCTATTTGAGGAGTGGCTACACCTTTTTTTCCAACGCAGTTCCAAGCTCCGCTCCTGTTGATTCTGGACAGCTGCTCGTCTCACTACTCATCCAAACTCGTCGACACGGCTGCGCAGCTGAGCATCATGCTCGTTTTCCTCCCGCCAAACGCCACCCACCTCTTACAGCCTCTGGACGTCGCTGTATTTGCCACGCTCAAGGATAAGATCCTCAAGCTGATTGGTGACCTCGTTGAAGATGACGACGAAGGCTACTGCACTATCAGCAAGGATGATGCTATCATGGTAGCAAGCCTGGCTTGGCGGTGATCCAACATCGGTCGCAATGCCAAGAGCGGGTTCAAAGCTTGTGGGCTTTTCCCCCTCTCGTTGGTGAAGATGAATGCACGGCTCAACAACTTCACGCGAAATGGAGTCCCCCGTCATGTCCAGCTATCCACCTGGCTGCAGATGAAGACGGTTGTTGAAGAAGAAATCCAAAAGCTGCCATTGCCGCCTCGCAAGGGATCGAAATCGAGTGGCGGTTGGTGGGCGTATCCTGACGCACGCCGTGCTTCAGGAAATCGAAGCTGGGAAAGCAAGCTCGGCGACGAACACGCGCAAGAAGTCCAAGCAGAACGCGCCAAGTGGCCCTAATGCACGTGACGTTGTTGAATCTGCGCTAGTTTAACCATAGCGATCGTGTTAGTATAAGTTCAAATACATACCTGAGCTTCCGCAGGATTGAGTGCTTACCGTAAAGGACAGCTACCTTTATGTGCTTCAGAAGCCTAATGGTCGCCTACACAACCTCCGCTTCTTGGGCGGCCAAATCGGGCAGCATCATGGCCGTCCTGCCGGGTTGTACAACTTTATAGGATTCGACCTAGCAGCACGCGAGGGCAGGAGTCGCGAGCCAGAGCGCTTGGGCAGCCGTACAATGTGCTTGGAGGTCCGTACGTGGTCTTGAGACCGCAGGAGAGCCGGCGCCCCGCGTGCCTTCTTGAGCTATTGCAGCGACGACGCGTACGGCGTGAGAATGCAGCATTTTCGAAAGTGGCTACAAACTGCATAATTTAATAACCTATCTTCTAGATTTCCAAGAAGGCGATATGCATTCTAATGGTATGCCTACCCCTGATGCTGTCGTGTTTGTTGTGAGTCACAAAGCTTACTGAATGCAAGTCTAATATCGGTCTCTAATTGGCACCAAGCAATTTTGAAGTGATCTCATTCGATGACGGCTCCGGAGGGTGTTATCATTGGTCCGTGGCCAAGAAAAATCTTTAAAAAAAAGCGGAGACAGCGAGCTTTCCAGAACTGCCAAAAGTTATTTTTGCTGCGCACTGGATCCCAAGCAATGAACTAAAGCGGCCCCGAATTGGCCGTTTACCTTATTGCTGTTCTTGATCTCATTCTTCCCCATGGTGGGCTTTTCGGGCTTTGTGGCCTTCTTCACATCCTGGCTCGTGCTGGTGCTCCAAGTGCTGCACCAAGCGTACATGGCAGAACTTCTCGTCTTCTTGCTGCCGAACTTGGAAGTCGCAGAGGTCGTCGATGTGCTGCTCAATCTCATCGGCTGCTTGTTCTCGGGCTTCGACGCTGCCTTCGGGTGTACTTCGCAGTATTGTTTATTTATTACATTACACCCATGGCGTACAAGCTGTTCACGCTTTTGGCGATGCGTTTCCTGAACTACCAAAAGAGGTAGGCTACCAGTCGTAGCCTACCACCGCTGAAGACGCATGAGTAAGAAGGCGTCCAGAACTAAATCAGTACAAGTCCCTAACAAGTTGACGGTTTGTTTGCAAGTACGTCTGTTGTCGTGGAAGGAATGGCCGCGCTGTTGAAGCTGGCGGTGTTCGTTGCTTGTTTCTTGTTGTATTATGTGCCGCCACAATCGCTTCTGGCATTCATGGGGGAGGAGGTGGATGCGGTTGTGGTGTTGAGGACCTGGTTGACACTAGCAGTCTCGCTGGTGGCGCTGATGGGAGTTTTGTCGACACAATTGGTCGCTGGTACGAGCAGAAGTCGCGACGAGAGGTGTGTGTTTTGTTGTTGAGCTGATGGCATTTTGTTGGTATCAACAGCATCCTGTCTACATGGAGCGCTGCATTTCCTTCCGTCGGGGACGGCTGAACCGAGTTCAGTGGGCCTGGAATGGGCCACGCTGTTGGCCTTCCTGATGGTGCTCAGGTACGCATTGTTTCCACCGGTGGAATCAGAGCTTGTCAAGCTCCAATGGCACAGGTAAATGGTAGGCATAGTTGTAGTTGTTAGTTGTCTGATGAGTATGACTACTGTGCAGACGACAACTGCGTGGCTTCTTCGATCGTCATGACAAGAAGTACGTCCCACTCGTTGACGCTCTGCTGGAAGACTACGCTGGACGTGAACGTCTGCTGTATGCACGCATCCGACGAGCGTACCGAGAAAGACTCGAGCTCTCAACTCGATCGGCGTAAAGACTAACAAGATGTTGGTCGTCTAAGTAAAGCAGTTGTATTAGAAAGGGAAACGGAGAAATACAAGGCACAAGAGAAGAACGAACAAACCTTCGCCTTCTCTCTCTCCTCCACCACCACGGCGCAATCAGGCAGGAAACGAAAGCTGAGTCTATGCTTAACGGGAGTTCGTGTTGCCCTGACCACGCTTGCCCGAGTTCTGCCACTTCGCCAACTTCGGAACCGATATCCGATCGGCCTCGCCGGCACGTCCCATCTTGGCGGCCTTGCGCTGCGTGAGCCGAGTTGCCTTCTTGACGGCAGCCATAGACGCCTCATTGCCGAAGCCGGACTGGTCGCGCGGGGCGACAAGAGACTGTGAACGGTTCTTGGACTTGGAGCGCAGTTGGGACTTGGCACGAGCGCGCACACGCAGGTCGGAGCTCTCGGTCAGGTCCTCCATATCCACATCCATTTCATCACGGTCACGCTTGCGGCCACGGCTTTCATCGCCAGCCTTCCGCTTCGCTACAACGGCCTCTGCGTGCTTCATGTGGCTAGTGTCCACACCAAGAGCCTCGAGCTCCTTCTTAGTGTCAGTAAGGCTGCGAAGCTTAGCACGCACCTTGCGCGAAACAGTGGAGTGGTTCTTGTTCTTGTTCTGACGGTGCTCAGCCACAATGATAGCCTTCTTCTCACGAATGCGAACAAGCTTGTCCTTCTGCTCGTCGTCAAGGTCGCTCATGTCCTCGTCCTCATCCATGGGGGCGTTATTTTCCATAGCTTCATCCTCCTCCTGCTCCAGAGCATCAAGACGCTTGAGGATTTCTGGATCCACAAAATCAGCAATGTTTTTGCCGTTCCAGATCTCGGGAATAGCATCTTGGGTCCAGTCGTCGTTGCGGAGCATGCCCTTGTAGTGCTCCTTGAAGTTGAACGAGTACACACCAGCACCACCGTTGGCGTTCATCTTGTCCTTCAGCAGCACACGCGGTCCCACCCCGTTCGGGTTCTCGCGGGCGGCGATAACGCTTTCTGGGATGGTGATCTCGCGCTTCACATCGTCACGAGCCACAGGCATCGCAACACTAAGACGGTTCAGCACATCCGCCACCTTGTTGCCCTTCACCTTCGAGTTGACTCGGTGAGCAAGCAGCTCGTCACACGCGTAGTTCCTGACATCCATGACGTTCTCCTCCGAGTGGTTCGACATGGTGAAGAACTTGGCCTTGGTCTCCTCCACAGCCGTGTTGATCATGTTTTGGTGGTGCTCCGAGAGCTGCTCGAAGCGCATCTGATCGATCTTGTTGCACACAAGCACGAGCGGCTTGTTGGCGAAGAGCGGGCGGATGTTCTCGAACAGACTCAACTGCTGCTCGATCGTGAAGCCGCACTGCTCGGAAATGTCCATGAAGAACAGGATGGACGCCTGCAAGTGGGCCAGCGCCGTAACGGCCTGCATCTCAATGGTGTTGCGGTCCTCGAGCGAGTGGTCGAGGATACCGGGCGTATCGATCACCTGCCAGCGCAGGTACTTGTAGTCCAGGTGGCCCACGTACAGCGCCTTGGTCGTGAAAGCGTAGGGCTGCACGTCCACGTCAGCTCGGGTGACCTTGTTCATGAAGCTGGACTTGCCCACGTTGGGGAATCCCGTGACTAGCAGCGTGCGCGTGTTGGGGTCGATCGACGGCAGACGCGACAAGTGCTTGCGCACCTCCTCGAGGTACTCGAGCGACGCCTTCTGCTTCTTGAGCAGCGTACACATACGGCCGAGCGCCGCGCGCTTGAGCTGCTTGCAGCGGTAGAGCGAGTCGCCGTACTTGATCATGCGCACATAGTCCTTGGCGATGTTGTCGATGAGCGCGCGCGCCGTGTTGACCTGGCCGAGCGCGAGCTTGTAGTGGTCGCGGTCGTACAGGATGTTGATGAGGTCGGCGTAGAACGGGTGCAGGTCGTCGAGCCGCGGGAAGTCGTCGATGATCTGGCTCAGCTTCTCCTGGCACGTCTGCTGCGTGAACTTGACCTTGCGCATGTAGAAGGCGCGGATGCGCGAGATGGCATACGTCGGGTGGATGACCGTGGGCGTCTTGCGCTGCGTGCGCGTGAGCACGATGTCGATAAAGTCCGACGCCGTGGGCACGGTCTGAATCTTCTTGAAGTTGTACACCACCATGACGCCTTGACTGCTTGCTTGGGCACGGGGAGAGCGGACGAGCGGGTCAATCAACGAGTGAGGCGCACACAGCTTTTCACACTCGGCGGTTGGTTGGCCCTCGCCGACGTAGGCGCTTGGTGTGGCCCACGTGGGATCAGACTCAGAATGCAGTTCGTGTGACCCACACCGTCTATGCTCTTTCCTGGTGGAACCAGATTCCGTATCGTAGTTTCCGCATCGTGATTTTCGTCGGGTCGCGCCCATATACCACGCAAGCACTCGGGAGCCCCCATGTGGACCGTGCTCTTCGGCGATCAGGAGGGCGACGCGGCCGCGCAGCCGTCGCCGTCGCTCGGCCCCGTCAAGACGAATACGCG
>JAHWLE010001341.1:0-12184 GCA_024679135.1 Phytophthora foliorum
GGCCGCGCGCTTCTGCGGCAGCTCGGCGGCGGGGGAGGCGCCTTCCTTGGTCGTGCGGCTGCGTGTGGACACCATGAGTGCTCTCTCTCTCGGGCGTAGCTCTTCGGAAATGCTCGTCACGACGATCCTCGCGGTTCCATGAGGTTGCAGGAAGGTGACAGGCGGGGAACCTTCAACCAGTTGTCCCACTGTGTGGCGCACACGAGACTGTCGGAGCGAATGGAACCTCCGGAACGGCATCGTCGATGGGGATGACGCGAGATGATACATACAGGACGGATGGCATGCAATCAGTTGGGCGTAATACAGATAGGATGAGGGAGGGGTGTCAGCATTGAAGGCAGTGGCTAAAAGATCCCAGACGCCAGTCACTTCGAAAATAGCGCCGTTGGAAGCAAACGCTGTTGTTGGTGATGTTGGAATGTTGACTTGCTAATACATTGTAACTCTTGTGCGTGTAGCTTCTTGATGCAAATGCGCTGTCCATGATGTTGTCTTCGCGTGTAGATGTGCGGCTGAGGTGTGGCACACACCAAATGAAGTACACCACAAAAACAACGTCACGGGCACGACGTCACGGGATTCGTCCACGTCCATCGTTTCGCCATTTTGATACGCTCCCCCGCAGTGATGCAGGAAGTGCCAAAGAAAAAAGGCAAGCGCGGCAGAGTGGTAGGCTTCCTCCGCGATGTGGCGCTGCTGCTGGAACAAGTGCATTCCTCGAAAAGCAGTCAAGAGCACAAGTGATCAAGCAGAGCAGCAATGCAGGCGTCCCAGCTCCTCGAGTCCATCATTTCGGCCTTCATGAACGCCCCGCAGGTGGACGGTCGCAACGCGCGAGTTCCCGTGGACCTGAGCGTCTCCTCCGAGAAGGCGCGCGCCCGCGTGCACACCAAGCAGAACGAAGGCGCCTACTGGGCCACGGTGCCGCAGCTACCCGTGACGGCCTCGTGCAGGTAGACGAGACGATCGTCGACATAAGCAGTCGGCGATGGCAAGGTTTGGCACACGCCGCTGTGGAAGCCAAGACAAGTGCGATGCTGTTGTTTCCCATCGTGGCCAGCAATGCGCTGTAGGCATTCCAGAACCTTGGACTTTATCTAAGAAATGAATTATTTGCATTGAATTTATGTTAGTTGCATCGACAAGATGATTGTTCGTCGCTGAGACGCTTTGTGCTAGCTTTGGCATCGACGTTTTAAGGTTAACTAAGCTTAGAACCGTTTCATTTGAGCAAGCATCACATTCGTCCGACAAATTGGAGATGAACGCTAAGGCATCGGACATGCAAGTCATGTGGAATGCAACTTCAACATACATCAGGCATGCTCACTCAGTCGGAGAGCACGGGGTAGGTCGCGGCCGTGGCCACACCGCACAGGTTGTCCTTCTGGGAGATCTTCACGTAGCCGTCCTCGCCCCAGTGCGTGCTCCACGAGTTCTTCACCTGCAGACACAACGCAAATCGTTTGGTTAAAGGGGGGTGTATCACGCAGTGAGCACATCGAGATTTCCTTCCTTACCAGCGTGTACTTTTGACCATTGTGCGTCGTCACGCCTACCGCGAGCACCGAGTGATCGAGGCTGTCAACGTCGCTCTTGCACTCGACGTCGTCGTAGTACCCGCCGCCATAGAAGTAGAAGGATGGAAGCGTTGCGTCAATCGATACCGACAGGGGGCCGATCGTGGCCAGTGCGTCGTTGAGAGCTTCCACACTCGTGACATTCACAAAACCCTTCATGCGTCCAATGGCATTGTCCACGTTAAAGTGGCAGTAATCGGGCGTGTTGCGGTATGATCCGTACGTCGCTGTGGTCTCAAGTCCACCGTTGGCCATGATCCATTCGTATGCCTGGTAGTCCAAGCCTCCATCGCACGCGTTGTTACCATAATCCCATCTGTAGATATCAACCAGAACAGAAGTTAGAAGTACATTTTCGATACCTGACTCAGCTTGCCTGAGCCTCAAGTGAGGTGTAGATCGCAAACATACGAGCAATCCAAGAGATTTTGCTGGGACATATTGAAGAGCTTCTTCTGCTGAGCAAATAACGCACCTTCCAGGGCTCCAGTCGTACTGGCAAAAAATCATAATATATGTGTGAGTGCGCAGAAGAAACCATAACAGCAAATATCGCCTCAAACGGTTTGTTACCCAAACGTCCAGCAAGACCCGCAAGCACCTTGGTCCTTCACAGGCGTGACAGCTCCCTTCGTCCGCCAGTCCATGTCCCCGGGGTCTTCAAAGCTCGATAACTCATGCACGGCCATAGCTCCATTATCTTTGGCGCGCTTGGCACGCGACGAGCGATGCAGTGCTAGTCGTTGTTCATGATTGAGGTCTGCGAACTGGTTCAGCTCAAGACGATAGGACAATCCCTGAACCATGAATTCACCAAGCCACAATTGATCACTATCAGCTCTTGCCAAGCAATATCAAATGACAACATCATCGATATTTCGACGTACCTTGCGGTTCTCCGCGTTAATGAAGCGGCGATTGTGATGGAACGTCGCCATACGCTGAACAGCCTCGGCTTCATCGTCGTACATCTTGCTGTGTGACGTCGAAAACTCGTCGAAGATCTCTTTCTTCTTCGTTGTACCTTCTGGCATAAGCAGATGAATCTATCTCATTCAAGACATCAATTAGACCAGGGACAATAGCAACAGCAAAAGATGCAACCACTTACGTCTTCCTTGGGGTTGCGTGACGGACCGCCATCGTCACCTGGCATCTCAGTGCAGTTCATCGAAGCTGGTAGCGACGAGAATACGTTCTCGTCCACAGGCCCTTCGCGGACGTAGATGTAGTCCAGGTAGTACTCATCAATGTGGCTGCCACCCAGCATGCCATTGCGTCCAACGTAGTGGAATCGCACAGGACGCTCGGTCTTCTGGTCCACATAGAGCGTGTACTCTCCAAGGAGACCATCCTCTGTAGGCTCGTGAAGTTTCGTCACAAATTTCCAGCTGAAGCACGGACGTCCTTCAACAAGGAACACGCCATGCTGCGGCTCAAAGAGCGTCATATTAGGAAAGACATGCTGCAGCGGCTCCGAGCCAGACTTGAAGCACTTGCGTTCGCGAATGACTGGGATGATCTGGTAGCTGGTTCCACTGGTGTTGTAGATGTACACGTCGGTGCCTCCATAGTAGCTGAGTTTCTGCAGACCCTTCTTCTCGTCCACATGGACGTACAGAGGCTCCACCATGTCCATATATGGCATGTTGAAGGTGACGCTGGCTTCATATTGAGTCGGGAACACTGGACGCTTGGTGGGCGCGAGGTGGCTGGCGTCCTCCACCGCGCGCAGAATGGCGAGAACCGCGATGAACCCGAGGATGCCCGTGGTGAGGGCGATGATGGCGCACCAGATCTTGCTCGACTTGCTGCGTTGGCGGCGGAGAATGGCGTTCTCGTGCTGCTCCAGGCGGTGGTAGTCAGCGTCGGAGCTTGACTCTGATAAGAAGAAAAAGAGGCGCAAGTTCAAGTCAATAGGAGGGAAGCGAGCAGGGGGAGATAGTGAACGTAAATCATATCGATCGATAGAGCGGAGAAAGGTGCATTACCCGGGAGCAGACTCTCCGACGCGCTGGCCTCCAGGTCTTCCGTCGGGAGCGTCGTCTTCGACTTCTTCTTGCCCATGTTTGGCTTGCTCTTTCTCTGGTTTGATGTGAAGATCGCTGGCTTCAATATTCCATTTTCAACCAATCACAGAAGTGAAGGAAGATCACTTCATTTTCAGCCAATCACAGTGGTGTGTGCTCATCAGCGCCACTTTGACAAGCAAAAATGCGAAGTGTGTGGCGTCCTGTGGCTCGTGCGCTCCAGCGCGCGTCTGCTGCCCCGACAGCGCGAGGGATGAGCTCAACGTCTTCGCGCTTCGACAGGACGGCGAATCTGGCGGACGAGAGCGTCCTGGAGCACCTGGTGTGCCCCATCTCCAAGTTCCCGCTGCGCTACGACGCCAAGCGCGGCAGCCTCGTGTGCGACGAGATCAACGTCGAGTATCCGATCTGGCAGGGGGTCCCGCTGCTGGTTCCTTTGGAAGGACGCATCATTGGCTCAAGCAACGGCGGCGACCACGAGTAGAGGCGCCTGCCCAACCGTGAGGCTTCATGGGACTGCAGCCATGTAGACGCAAGCAGCTCGTCGAGAATATAGTGATTTGTTATCGAGCGTACGGGTGTCTGGGTTTGTACAGGCGGCTCCGAGTGGAACGAGGTTGCTGGCGGGAAATGTTGATATATCTACTGGGGCTGTCTATGAGGCACTGCGTACTCGCTCGCCGGACTTGCTGCTCGCTTTTATTCTCTACGCATCGGATTTAGTACTTGTGACGAGCCGATCGTCGAGGGTTGCGGCGCACGGGGACGCTCGCAGGTTCCTTCCGCCGTCCCTTAGAACGTGAGATCGGCGTGCTAAACTCTTCGTCGATGCGCTCCAGCTCCATGCCCTCCAGCTCCTCCGTCGCCGGCGACATCGGATGATCGGAGTGGTAAAGTGCAACCTCAAGCCGCGAGTCTGTGGACGCCTCGCGCACGAATTCATATCGTTTCGGAGTCGTCATGACGTCGGGGGTGTCGGAATCAGGGGGTGGTGTTGTGGCCTGCTGCACGGTTCGGTTCTCAGGAACATCTACAATCGCTGCTTCCGTCTCCTGCGAAGCAACAGGGGAACTTCCGCCGGCCATGCTGTCAGAGTTGCGTGGCTTCAGCGAGAAGTCTGAAACATAACAAAGACAGAGAATTAGTACGCGATGCTGTAAACAAAGGACATAATCTAGCAACTACCATCCGTGGAGCCTGCGGCTTTAGGAGCGGGTGGTGCCACGGATGTGGAAGCGAAAATAGGGTTGATCTTGGAGCGGACTGGTGGAGTCCCAAGCGGACGACGATCTACAGGAACGAATCGATGCGCATTCGTTAGTATGAATGGCGCGTACAAGCGTCGAACGAACTCAAACCAATGAATTAGTCTTTCTTACCGCCAAGCGGAGAGACGAGAGTCTGCAGCGGAGTGGAGGGCGCACTGGACGACTTCGCGGGCGGCGATCCAAAATTTAGGGCTTGACGAGCAATACCACGGGAGACCGATAAGGTAGGGGTAACGATGGGGTTCGGTCGGGTGAGCGCGTGCAAAGAAGAATCAGGGCTCGAGTCGATGGACCCGATGGAGATATCGGTAGCGCTAGCTTTCCCCTTTCCTTTCCCCTTCGTAGGCGTCGGCGTCTTAGCGCCAGTCACGAGGGGAGAAGGCGACTCAATAGACCGCGTCGCAACACTGGATCCTTGTCGAGATGAAAAGATGCCTGGAGAGTAGTCAAACTCCCCTGCTTCTCCCATTTCTTGGAAATGTGTCAATTGCTCTGCCTGTGCAGAGACGAAAGCACTTCCGACTGAAGTAAAATTCTTTTCCTCCGTGTGGGTCTCTGAGGGTCTTGGTGCCGCTGCTGCGGATGCCGCCGGCGCGGACGTTTCGCCATCCGAGACATCTTCCATCTCCTCGTTCTCTAACAGCACTGGTTTCGAGGACTGATGGCGTTGTCGCTCTCCCCGTACATTCGAATTCCTACTTCGGTGCGGGAACGACTTTGTAGGAGGTTCAACGCACATGTTCGAGAGCAATGATGCTCTGATGCGCAAGCTCGGTTGATTCAAAGCTGCCATTGCAATCTCAGTGTCACCCCGGGACATTTCTCGAATCATCGCCAGGTGCTCGTGGTGAACGTCCCAGGCCTGCTCATACTTATTTCGGAGAATATAGTACATGACAAGGAAGTCTACGCGCTTGATGTTTTCATCCCGAAGAACGTCTTCGTCCTCAATAACGTTGCTCTCCATCATGTAAGTGTGGAATAGTTTTTCCTCCGCAGGCAATAGCGTCACACCCTGAACCAGTTCCTTCAGGCGATGGCTCTTCATCAACCAGTTAAACAGCAAACCAAGCAGGTCTGGGCGTTTTTGACTACGAATCAGAGACAGCGCACGCTCCCACAAGTCTAACTCGAGAGAAATGACAACAACCAGCTCCGTCGCTGCTGGTGCAGTCTGCTCCAGTTCCACCCCAAATGTGTTCCATACTTTCCACGCCACAAGACTTTCACCTCGGTGAACCAATGTCTCGAGCAAGTGAAGAATCAGATCGGCCTCTAAATCGTACTTCTGGTGCAGGTGCATCGCACTTGACTGCTGCAGTAGAGTGATAGCGTTCTCGTAAATAGCACTAACTTGGTCGTCTCCAGACGTCTTAATCACGACGGCGTTCTCCACCAGCCACAGTGCCAGCAGCGTCAACTTCATGTCGTCGCGAACGTTTAGTTGCGCCGCAAGTGAGTCTGCCAACGACCGCATCTTCTTGGCAATCCGTGCGCCGCTTTGTGCGTGCTGTTTCCATACACTCAAATAGGCCCTGTCTAAGCAGAAATACAACAGCAAAGCCACCTGCACACGAAAGTATCCCTCGATAGGCTCGCGATCAACTTCATCACCGTAAAACTGAACCACGTCCTCCTGAATACTCGGTGTTCGTAAGAGCTCAAGCAACTGTCCAAGTTGCGTCGGTGGGCAGCTTCCTCCTAGATTCTCCAATGAAACACTCGCGCTCTTCATCACATGTTCAATCAGCAGCATCGGTTCCTTCAATCCACTCACAGACGAAAGGCTGCTGCCGTAAATCTCTTCAAATTGTTCACGATACGTGACGCGCAGCGATCTCGCCTGACTGTAAAATGCGTTGTACATCTCGCTGTCCGCCGCCACCCCGTTCTCATTGAGCCACAGTATGCAGTTGCAAGCACAAGCCACACTCTGGGTACGTGCTAGCAGTTGCAACAAGTTCTGAATGCTTGCAGTCGTCAGTCGCGTGAGCTCCGTCTCGCCCCGCACGTTTCCCTCTGCATCCACGCCGCTGGAGCTGTACGCAGCCTGACGAGATCCATCCTTCAGTCTCTCCATGAGTGCAATCAAGATCATGCGCAGCCCATTGAGCTGCCGGAGCTCGTCCTCCACCGCCTCCGTCTTGGCCGACCGAGGCGACTCGCGGCCGCTGAACTGCTGCTCGCTGATCATCTCGTTCACGTCCTGCTCGACAGCTTCCAGGCGCCGACGCGCCCACTGCTGCACTGCGATTGGCTCCTTCAGCACGTAATTCTTGACGCCAGCGAAGGCGCCTTCGGGCTGCAGCGTCTGCGTCTGCTCGGCGCGGACGTAGGCCACCACGAGGTGCGCCAGGCCGCTCTTGAGACACACGTCGAAGAGCGCGCTGCGCTGCATGAGATGCTGCGCGCCCGACTGTCCTCCGTGCTGCGAGGCGTCCACGTTGGCGCGACGGAAGACGCCCGACACGGAGAAGAACTCGAAGGTCTCGGCGGGCTCCACGAACGGCTGCCAGCCGAACTCGGCGAAGCGCTCGAACACCTGCGCGCACGAGAGACACAGGAAGCAGTTAGTGCTGAAGGCAGGCGGCGGAGAGCGGCCGCAGACACGCAGAGGCGCAGGCAAGCGGACCCACCGGCAGGAGCATCATTCTTTCCCCTCCAACGCGGCTTGTGCGCCAAGAGGCTCCCGCGCCGAGACAGAGCATACAAATTCCAAGTTCGACATACAAATCGCTAGACTAAATCGTTAAAGCCTGGGCTGTGGCATACCGCTGGATAGGAAGACGTACCGTAGGTCTTACTGGAAGTTGCAGTGGAAGCGCTGCTGGTGGACGCCCAAGTTGAAGCCAATGCGATAGAGATCCGTACACGTACAATAAATAAGCGTAGATAATAGTCTATTACTTTCCTATGGTAATAAATGAACGGACGGAACGGAGCACGCGACTGCTATTGGCGTCGCTCAGCTCGACGTGTGCCGGTCCGTGGCCTTCATGTCGTGCACGTGGTGATGGGCGGCACCGTCGTCCAGGCTGCTGCGTGCTGCGCAGGGCTCTTCACGGCACATGGGGCAGTGCGTGTTTCCGTGCAGCCACTCGAGTAGGCAGTCCTCGTGGAAGGCGTGCAGACACGGCAGCTTGACGACGTTCATGCCGACACACTCCTCGTCGTCCCAGTCGCTGAGGCAGATGCTGCAGCACTCGCTGCTGCTCACGCCCTCGACCGTTTCGAGTAGATTGCTGCGGGAGTCCACGACCACGTCCTCGAGCGACAGCACGGCCAGCTTCAGCTTGGTCTCGCTCTCGATCTGCTTGTCCGGGTACTCGAGGAAGTCGCGCAGGATCGTGTAGAGCACCAGCAGCTGCTTGGCCTCGTCCGTTGCCGTGGCGTCGCTTGCAGTGGCGGAGACGTCCGCCGCCATCGGGATGCTCGAAATGACCTTGACAAGCGACTGCACGAAGGTCTCGAGCGCGGCGCGGCGCTCGGCAATGATGAGGTTGTTGTCGCTGCGGAAGTGGCGGCGCGGAAAAGCGACCTCCAGCGTCTTCTCAAGCGTCACCAAGGGGGTGGCTCCGACGTCGCCGAGCTGCTGCTTGTACTGCTTGAGGAACTTGCGCAGCTGCTGGCGGACGGCGTAGAACTCCGAGTAGCGCTTGGCGATGCTCCACTTGTTCCGCGTGCTGCGGAAGGAGATGTCCATCTGGTACATGGTGGCGGGCGCGGCCACACCGCCCGCCAGCGCCACCTGGGTGCTGATGTTGAGCGAGTTCTTGGCGGTCTCGTACACGCGCTGCAGGCGCTGCGACTGGATGGTGTGGTCCGACATGGCGGCGTTGAAGTTGCTCGGGATTTGCTTTCTAGGAGGAGACCGGCGGTCTTGCTCGCGTCGAGGCGGATAGGCGAATGAGCCTCGCTGTCGCGCAAGCTACAAGCTGAGAAGCGATGTGCTGTCTGTGACGGAAGTTTTGCTTGTGGCTGGCTGCGACCCGTGACGGTGGACTGGAGGCAGCCTCTATGCACGAAGCGGATGGGTGCGTAATCGCTGCACGAAGGAAGGGCGATTTATGAATGGCGTCGCTGACTGTCGCAAAGTATATATCGCCCGCGGCCTGGATGAGCGGACGCGCGGTTGAGGGAGAGTGGCTTCTTCTTGGCGGTGTGTTTCGGAATCTGGAGAGGGCAGCAAGCGCTAGATCACTTGCAGGATCACCGAAGTATCAATAGCGCTAACCAGATGTATCTATGTATTTTCGGGCGTGTCTTGTCGGCGGTGCTTGCCGTCGCCTTCCGGCAACGCGCTGCATCTGGTTCATAAGTACTGGAGGCTGTCAATGCATTGTATCGCATGCCGGCACCGCGCGGCGTCGCAGCTCAATCCATCACCCGGGGGAAATGTGTCTGGGTTCTTTTTCGTCTCTCCCAAGTGCACGAAGACCACAGGCAAAAGGCAACAACATGAACATGAACGGCAACAAGTGCAAGTGCAGCGAACGAAACGGCTGAAGCCGCGATCTAGAATGGTATATCGCTTCAGCTTCTTTGCCGCAAGTCGGACAAGGCCAGCGAGCAATGCAAAGCTTCAGGATGTCTGCCATAAACACCCGCAGCACTTCAACGTGGCGCGGCCGGCATGAAGCCCAGTGAATATTGTGCGGGCATCATTGCAAGCATTGCCGCCTTCGGGCTTCCATGGGCCTCACACAGACAGCGCCTGCAGTCCATGCTGCAATGGTTTCACCCATCACACACAAACAAACGTCTCTTGGATCTACAGTACGGGAAATGTTGTAAGACGTGTGGACCACATACTTGTGTACATTCGCACGACCTTTCCTTGGCTACGCGTCCTCAACAGGACAGCCAGATACAACAAGAGCGGCGGCACCATGAACAAGTACGTGGCATGCCGACGGCTCAGCGCGGCCAGAGCGAGAGCGAACTGCGTGGCAGTGTGGTCCATGCACTAAATACTAAAGTACTGACGAATGTGCCGTGTGGTGTGGTGCTTTGCAGCGACGAGATGGACGCGGCGCTGATGGTGTTTGTGAACTGCCTGGGGGCGGTCATCATGGTCTCTGTGGTGGGCTTCCACTACCTCACAGCCAAGCCCAAAGACGCCGAGCTGTAACCGAGCACGACGGAGGATGAGCAGGTATACGCGTGGCTCTTGCAGAGGAGAAAGCGTGTCTCTCGTGATCATCTTTCGACGACGACTAACTTCCAGCTCGTTGATCGTTTCCTTGTTCTAGTTGCGCCGCCTCGATTGCCATTTGCAAAGCGGTGAAGAAGCTGGTAACCTTGCGCTAGCGGCGCAAGTTTGCAAGCTGCAAGAGAACAAAACTGGCCGATATGACAGCGACTACGAATGAAGACTCGTAGCGTGTACCACAGAGAGGTCTTCAGGCAGCAATAGTCCGTCGACGGCTTTTTTGGCAGTTGTTCTGCATGTCTTAACGTTGCAAGATCTTTCTACTGGACAAACGTCCTCCCTCCTGCTTGCCATCGCCTTCACACAGCCCTTCCAGCAACAGCACCGACTCTGCTTACTTAACCGTTACTTCCGAGTTGTGACCTTCCAAAAGTACAAGGGCAGTCGTCAACATCATGATCACAGGCCGCGTCCGAGTGCTCTGTGAGCGCATCATGAGCCGCGGCTACGAGCCACGCGTCGCGCGTCTTATGGAGAACGTCAAGTCCACCGTGCGCGCGCAGCCAGGGCTGCTCTCGGTGGAGACCTACGCGCAGGTGGACGACCACACCAAATACGTCGTCTTCTCCGAGGTAATGACACGACTCTTCCACTAAAAGACGCAGTCCCCAGGCTAATCTGCGCTGCTTGTCATGTCAGTGGGAGTCCAAGAAGGACTTTGACACGTGGCTGGCCAGCAAGGAGTTCCAGGAGTGCACACGGCAGATCAACGAGCTGCTGGACGTGCCGGGACTGCACATGCGCATCTTCAAAACTCCCAAGGACGACGTCTTCCTCCTCTGAGTAGCTTTGCACATTGCTAAAAAAGACGAAGAGCATTTCATCGCAGTCTACATTGCATGTATGCTCTGGGTTTTGTGTCACAATTTGTTCACTGCTTCCATGGTCTTCTCCTTGCCTCTTTACAGCGGCCACATCTTGTATCGTCTAGAGGCTCGCTGTTTGGTCAAAGTGCACGCTCATGAAAGCACTGACAGGAGGATTGAAGCCACTGCACACCCTTCGTCCGCTTGGGCTGCTAACGTCACTGTCGAGGAGTTCATCCGTTTAGGACGAGTTCTCGGTCTTGCAGCCCTTAATAAAACTCTTTATCCGATCCACAGTCTCCCGCACCGACTTGGTGAACGAGTGCGGCTTGCTGTCCGGATCTTCACCCTTCTCAGCGCGCTCTTGCTCCTCCTTCATGAACTCCTCCATAAGCTCCTCCTGTCGCTCAGACAAGTTCCTGTAACGCAAAATAAAAGCAACGTTAGCATAGTGCCCTCACGTAGAGATGGCAGGATAGAACGTACTTCGGAATGCAAACCTGCAGGTTCACCATCTGTGAGCCGCGGCGGTTCGAGTTGAGTTCCTTGATACCCTTGCCACGCATTTGCAGCACCGTGTCTGGCTGTGTTCCGCGCGGGATCCTCATCTCCACCTCGCCCGTCAGAGTAGGCACCACCACCGTGCCACCCAATACAGCTTGAGCAACCGAAATCGGCACTTCCACCAGCACATCCGTACCACGACGCTTAAAGAACGGGTCCGGTAGCACGTGGATACCAACATACATGTGTCCCGACGGTCCGCCGCGCAGACCAGGTTCACCCTGGTGCGCCAGACGGAGGTTCATGCCCTGGTCCACGCCCTCGGGGATCTTCACCTCCACCGTACGAGGCTTCTTCACCGTGCCCTTACCACGACACTTTCCGCACGGCGACTCGATGATCGATCCTTCCCCATGGCAGCGACGGCACGGCGTCTCCACCGCAAAGAAGCCCTGCTGCATGATCTGCACGCCCGACCCATTGCACGTCGGACACGTTTTCTTCTTGGTGCCAGGCTTGGCGCCAGATCCGTCGCACGAGTAACACTCGACATTGGCCGTGACGTTCAAGTCCCGCGTCGTGCCCTTCACCGCCTCCATAAAGTTGAGCGTGATGTCCACCTGAATGTCCGCGCCGCGCTGCGGCTGGTTGGCGCTGCGCTGCGAGCGTCCTCCGAAGCCCTGGCCGCCGAAAAACTCTCCAAAAATGTCCTCGAATCCCTGTCCCTGGAAGCCTCCGGCGCCGCCGAAGCCGGCCTGCTCGTCCACGCCGGCGTGGCCGT
>JAHWLE010001342.1:0-12167 GCA_024679135.1 Phytophthora foliorum
ATAATGGAGACGGATGCTCGTGTTACAACTGAAGGTTCCGATTAATGTCGTCGACACTCGTTCAAGCTAGGAACACCCACATTATGCTTAGCTGACTTAGCAGTCTGTGCCTCCAGCAATGACGAGGCATGAAGTGCTGTTGAAGATGGCAAAAGTGTTGGTCGTGATAGACGCGAACAACAGGTAGCCCACCATGAGGCCGCCCAGTATATTGCTGTGCCTACCCTTGCGAACGAGCTCTTGGGTCTCCGCCTTCTGTCTGGGTAACAGGAACAGGAAGAGCTACGCGCAGTTCACCACCATGACCATTGCGCCCGTCAAACGGTCATGACGCGCCATTTCCTGTGAAGACCCGACTTCGATGTGATTTCATACCAGCAGCGAAGAGGATATCGTTTAGCGTACTATCACGCCCACCATGTACGAGTGCTCAGGGGAACTAGCGGTGTATGTGATGCTTACGATGATACCACTAGGTAAATAACATGTATGCAGTCACTTGGTATACAGCACGGCTGCAGATCAATTCCCAGAAACTGGTAATGTACTCACGGAAATTGCCGGCTCCGCTCTTTTCTTCCTTGATGAAGAACCAAGTCATCGGGAGGGCAGGAACCGTCGACACCGCAACGGTAATCCTAAACTGGAGGAAGCTCAGCGAAAAGTCGAAGTCACCACCGTATTCCTGACCGTTGAAGCAGAACCCAATCTCGCCAATGATGACCACGACGGTGCGAACAATACAGATGCACGACTGCGTTTGTCGAGAGGTTCACGCTGTGCTAGCTCGCACGTGATGCTTTCTGCACAAACGTCAGACATAATACACGAACGCGGCGAAGAACATGAGCATGATGGCACCTTCCGACCGTGTGTCGTAGTTGATACACCCCTCGATTTTAGACGTGTAATCGGATAGCTAATGTCACCATCAGAGGTAGGCATTACGACCATACATGTACGGTAAGGACAACCAGTACCACGGGCATAGTCGCAACAATTTTGGTAACGACAGAAACATCACACTGTTTGGTAAAGAAAATGAGAGGCAATCATTCTAGGCTTAACAAATTACGGAGCGCTTCTCATTGACTTTGGCTGCGTCGTCCGCATTTGAAGCGGCACTCGATTGGGAGTGCCAACCCAACCACCATGGTCGAAAAGTGTAGCCATCCGTGAAAATCGGAATACCTCAGCCAGCCAATCAGATGGCGATTTTCAACCCACTTCAACTCAAAGCCGACTGCCATGTTTGGCAGCAACAATTCCGTGTGCAATGTCAGCATGCATTCTGTCGTCGGTGCTAATTGTACTGCACGCAGCCAAGTCCCCCGAAGAAGCCGGAGCAAATCCTGTCATGTAAACACCCCCCAATCTGTGTCCTGCCTCCAGTCATCTCCATTCTCTTCATCAGTTTGTCTGAATGATGGTAACCGAGGTTTTACAAAGCGAGGTTTTTCATTTCTAAACTTAACGGGCGCTGACCATTTTCGCAATCGCGGCGGTGTCAAGCATTGGGGAGGAGGCGGAGCATTGGCGCGACCAAGGAGCAGCAGCGAGCGGGAAGGGGCTTCAGCGAACTCGGCAGCGGCGTGCGCGAGAGAGAGAGGGCAGCGTGCGGCAACTCGAAATTTCGGCGTCGAAAAGCGCGATTTAATCGCAATTTCGCCGCGTCCGGGGGAATTTGTCTCGCTGGACCAAAACGCCACAAAAAATGTTCCCATCAGAGGCCGGGAGCGAGGCAGAACGGACATTCCAGGGACCTTCACTCTGGCGTGCAGCGACGGGGCAGTGCTGCGGCAAGTGCATTCGCACGAGAGGCGAGTGGTGCGTCGCGTGTCGAGCAGAAGGCGAGCGGCCGCCGCTGGAGGCTGGAGACCCGTGGGAGACGCCCGAGAGCTTTGAGTTTGGCAGCCTTGGGCCGCCGCCTCCGTCCTGTCCGGCTCTGTGTCGCCAGAAGGCCACGGACTTTACAGAAGCGCGGGAGAGGAAAGGAGCCGGTCTCGTGGCCGACGAGCTCGGGCCTGTGATGCTGGCCAGGGTGACGAGGAGGCGGCCTACACCGACGGATCACTGTCCGTTGATGAGGTAGGAGCAAGTATAGTATTTGGACAAAGGGCAGAGGTATCACGACCGGGCTGGAAAGAGCCGGAAGAGGAGGACGAGCGAATGTTAAGTTAGCGACCGGCGATGCATGGCATGAAATGAAAAGCGTCGCCGAGCAACCACCACTTCCGAACGCCACCTCGGTGACTTGAACTCGCACCTCGCCACTAGAGACGGCAGCTGCGAACGAGCATCGAGGACGGACGCTCGGGTTTTTAACGCGTAAATTATTTGCTTGGAGAACTCGCGCATCCAAGGGTGACGCTCTGTGCCGTCTTCATGGAGGCTCGTTACAATCATTCCGGCTTGTGGGCGTCAACGAATCGTGAACATTTCATCCGAGGCCGATCGGCTTCCAGGTTTTCAGGCTATGGATACTGTACTGCCAATGGCAGTTCAACGGCATGTCTTGACGAACCCGGACTTTAGCAGCAAGACCTTCCTCTCCAAGTCAAGTATGGAAATGCACCTGGACGTGACGACATGCTCCTCACATGGTTATCCATGTTGTGGCAGCCGCCAAGATTTGCTGTGCCCAGTGGCCACTGGACCCGTTAGGTCCATCAGCTTGATCGCAGCAACTTGGAGCTCGTAGTCGTGAGCTTCTTCACGATGCACTTACCCAAGTGGTGAACTCGTGGACACCAACGACGGTGTCGATCCAGAATGGGCTTCGGGTTCAGTCGAAACCTCACGAACCAGGGATGACTCTGCAGCCAGGTGTGAACTTGTGTCGTAGGAATGTACTTTGATTTAGCGTTAATGAAGGAGGCGTGAAGACGCCCTTGTATAAGTTAGATACCAAAACGTGACACCGATGAGGGTCTTCAAGCCAACGAGCCTCCGAAGAGGAACGTGAAGAGTTGCCGCGGGAGCTTCTCCTGGCACGGGCAAGCGTCTGAGTCGATAACGGGGCAGGACACAGCAAGAACCAACAAGGATTCAATGAATCGCTGCACTGCCTTGGTTTGCTGGCGCGACGAGAGCAGTCGGGTCAGCACCGTACCCGGGAGCACAGCTCCGAGAAGCACGGTGCGAGCCACGTCCCTGCAGAATGGACAGTCCATGGTGGGGTGTGACGTCTTGCAGGACTCGTAGAGCTCGTCGCGCAGATGGACAAAGTCGACGAACTGCTTCTCGATGTGGACGTCCGGGGGTTGCAACTCTTTGGTCGCGGCCTTCAAGCTCGTCGGGATGCGAGATGTGGAGTGCAGCGGAGTGAACACGTCGAGGACGTAACTGCTCTTACTGGTAGACGACACGAGCACGCTGCGAATCTGTTTGAGCTTGGTCACGATCTGCATGTGGCGCGAGTACTTCTCGGGCATGACGTTCATCGGAGCGAGTCGTGCGAGACCGCCGACAACGACGGAGGTTGAAGCTGGCAGCTGGACGCTCGTCATGGTTGTAGGAGGCGAAGGAAGTCCGAAAATGAAAGCGAGCACAAGATTGGTTCCGGTCCTGCGCACGACTTCAACTGGACCGTCTCGTAGCGCTGAATGCGAATGGTCCGGTGCTTTGCAACGCGGATCCACAACGTTGCAGATGCAAGCTAAACCGAGTTTGCTGGAGTTCATAAGTCAGGTGAGACTTGCTTTAGAATACTTTAGTTAACGTTAAGTGTTTCAAGATTCGGTAATTCGCAGCGCGAGTCTTCAAGCTGAGGACTCGAAGAAGAACTCGTAAAGCTTCCTTGGGAGCTTCTCTTGGCAAGTGCAAGCCTGAGAGTCGATTACTGGGCAGGAAACTGCCAGCGACAGAAGCGACTCGACGAACCTCTGCACCGCTTTGGTTCGCTGGCGCTGAGGCAGGATCCACGTCAGTAGCGCACCTGGTAGCACGGCGCTGAAAAGCAGGTAGCGTGTCACTTCACTGCAAAATCTGCAGTTCATGTACAGGTGGGGTCCGGTGTGGCTGGCTTCGTACAGCTCGTCACGGAGCTTCACGAAGTCAGCGAACTGCTTCTCGATGTGGACATCAGGTCGGCGAAAAAGTGTCGCGGATTGCTGCTCCTTTGCTGCGGCTAACGCCGAATCGGCGGCCATCAACCTCGTTGGGATGCGTGTCGTCGACTGCGATGTAGTATACACGTCGATGATGTAGCTGCCTTTGCTGGATCCAGTCCGAGAGACTTGCACCTGGCGGATTTGCTTGAGCTTGGTGATGATCTTCATGTGCCGCGAGTACCGCTCGGGCATCAGGTCGACAGGAGTCAACCGTGCGAGATTGCCGGCAGCCACGGTGGAAGTCCTCGGATTCTCGGCGTTGCTCAACGATAGTTGCTGGACGTTTGGCATATTCTTGAGGAGTGAGATGCCCACTGCAGCAGCGTGCGAATGTAAAAATGAGAACTCCTTCAGCGTTATCCGAGTCGAGGGAGCTGGGCTGCGACGATCGTTAAGGCTTCCATGCAGAAGCCTTGCGCCAATCAACATCTCCTGCTGATCTTGCGTCGACTTTGCTGGCCTGTCTCGTGACTGAATGCAAGGCCAGGTCCTGAATGCGAGTCGATGGTTGCCATCCCGGTGCTTGGACAGAGAACTGGTGGCCACCCGCTCGCTACTGTACCACGAGAATGTTGCTGACCGCACGCAGAGTCGGAATCTCGTGTTGTTCGCGACAACACGCTTTGTCGCTGCGAACCATTCACTGAATGCGTGGCTGAAGCAGGCAGACATAAGCGGGGCTTCGCTTCGAGATTGCTGCACATGCAGAGCATGCAGACAACCCCTTCACTTTAAAAGATACTCCAGCGCATTCATTTCTGGGGTTTCTGAAGTTGAAGTGGACCAAAAATCGTATTCTGATTGGCTGATCATCGATATGGCTACACCTCAGCACGATTTGACCCGCAAGCAGCTCCGCTTGAGCTTCACGAGCTGATTGTGGATGGTTGTGTGCGGGCAAAGTCTCTTGTAGTTGCCAATATTTTCGGGTATTTCTCCGTAGGCTCGAGGCACTCGTCCTCGCAAGATGGCAGTCAGGTCTTCGTTCAGCAGTCGTGCTGCCAGCTCTTCGGCCTCACGAGGGTGGCGCGTATGTGCGTGCGGCCGCCGCTTTTCATCCTCCAGGTCATGCTGTCGCCGAGCAATAATCTCAGCCAATTTTGCGCGGTCAAAGTGCAGCGGATTCACCACTCGAAGCGTGTCCAGCATCATGGCGTCCTTCACCTGATAGTCCAGATCGTTGTCGCGCGCCATTGAAGGAGACGAGTTGATCTCGATAAGCCACGGACGCAGATCAGCGTCAAGTAAAATGTCGTAGCCGAGCAAGTCAAAGCTGTTCACTTGAAACGGAATGTGGTCTTCGCCACAGAGGAGAGCTTTGAGCACCACCTCTTCGATATTCCGCTTTACTTGCTCTACGTCAGCGCCCTCGGCTGCCAGCCTTCGCCACAGGTAAGCCAACGTAGTTTTCGTACCCCCCGCATCAGTTTGTGCATTGCTGCTCTCCTTGCAGCTATCTAATCCTTTCGACCTCGACCCAGTTTCTTCTTCTTTCATCGCGTTAGCAACCGGATTTGCACTACCAGCAATCGCATCTTCATTGTCCTTCTGGATGCTGCTGTTTGTCAAATGCACAAAAATGTTGCTCAGATCGCCGTCCTCGTAAGGTCTAGTGCAAAGTCGCACGAAGCCCTCGTCATAGAGGAAAGCTTCTAGAGGGTTGAACGACGTCACCAGCACGTACAAGCGCAGATCGAACTTGAAGCCGTCAAGCAATCGCGGTGCAGCAATATACTCCTGGATAACTACCTGCTCGCCGTAAATCACTTGGCTGAGATCGTTCACTAACGAAATTCCACGTCCACGAGAAAGCGCTACAGGCTTCATGATCCAAATGTTCTTCCCTTCTGAAAAACCACTTTGGCGCAATCGCTCACTGCGCTCTTGGAATGCTTGCACAAAGGCCACATACTCTTTTGGCAGCAAGAACGTCGGCGGAATAATGTCGAAAGCTTGACGCAGACGCCCACCTGCAACGAGATACTTGCCAATGTGCTTCTTCAGGCAATCTTTGCGAGTGAGAGCCTTGGCATGTTGGAAATGGTTCACTTTCTGCCAAGCTAGCAGCGTTTGACGTTCTACTCGTGGCTTGCTCCAAGTCCAGAGTAAGTTCCATGTAGTTTTAAGACCAAGTCCCGGCGGATGTTCCTCCCAACTACCGCTCAAGCGCTCCAAAGCTTGGGTTACAATCTCCGAGACCTCCTTCCGTGCAGTTGAGTTGATCCGGTAGTGCGGGGCCCACGGTTTTGCTGCTGCTACAGGTACCATTCCTTCAGGTGCCACAATTTTAGGCCCAAACACTGTGGCGTAGTCATGCATGATGCTTTGCCAACTTTCATAAAGTTTTTGCTGCAGTCTCATCGTGTGCTCACCGTTAGCACCTACCGGACGGTGATACAGAGAAGACGAAGACGACGTATTTGACGAATTTCCGCGGCATTGCTCGAAAACTGACGTGAGAATGCAGTGAAAATTGCTGAAGTAGAATCGGTAGTCCTTGCACTCAGCTACTGGGGCTCGAGGAAGACTTAAAGTCTTGCCACCATCAGGAGAGTTGGCTTTGGGATCTACAACGCTCTGTCGTACTTCATCTATCCAAGAGGGCTGTTTCTCGTCTGAGGTTGGTTCAATCTGTGATTCAGGCGGCACATTTCCATTTGCATCGAGCAGCGCACCGCCATTTTCAACTGCCAAGGTTGTTGGTGATATTGGCGAGATTTCATCTTTTCCCTCACGGCTGTAGTGCTCAGTGTCAGGTCGAAGAGAAAACGAACTGATGGCCGAGTGTTCTTCGTTCAATTTCTCGCCCGGACAAGTTGTGGCTGACACTGCAGCAGGGACAAATGCTGGCCTTGGGAATGCAATCCCTCGTGCTTCTTTCTCTGCTTGCAGCTGTTCAAGCTTTGCTGCCGCCCGTGAAGCAATGAAACGCTGCAGATCAAGAGTAATTGCTTCTTCTTGGTTCTGTTCTCGCTGGTTTGCTTGGACTTCGGGAATAGACTTGGTATCAATCTCCTGTTGCTTAACTTCGTTGTCCTCCGGGGAAAATTGGCCCTTATCCTCTGGATCAACCGAGATTCCAGAATTTACTGAAAGTGTACAAGGCAAATGGTGCCTTTCCGTCTCGTGATTCACCTTTTCAGTGGCCTGGTCATCAACTTCGATGTTGTTGGATAAAATGCTACGACTAAACTGGCAATCGGGAACTTTAGGCTGATTTTCGCCTTCCTCCTGACAAGCTTCGCCTTCACCATTCTCGCTGTGCTCACTCCTTGTATCCTCGCATTCATTGTCAATTATTGGCGTGATCTGCACTTCCAGTGCGAGAATGGCCTTCTCGTTTGCTTCATCGCTCTCCGAACAATTGCTCACTTCGCTTGCTTCACTTTCACAGTCACTATTGCTGTCGTTCGGATCGTTATCCTTCACCCCGCTATCACCACTCCGGTCTTTAGCTTCGTTGATACGCTCTTCCTTCGTCTGCTTCTTGTGTTCCTGCTTTCGCTTCGTTTGCAGCTCTCGTCGAGCCACTAATCGTTGGTAGGCAGCCTGTCGTCGGTTCTCACGCTCGCGTTCAAGTTGCTGTGCCTGATACTGAGCTTCTTCTTCCGGGTTCCGCTTTGGCGGTGCACGGGGCCTCCTTCGCTTTCTCGAACCAATGTCTCCGGCCGAGATCATGAAGGATGTTGTAGAAACTGCTGCAGTCTTTTTCGTTGCGTTGGCTTGAACCATTGCACGAGCCATCTCCACTGCCGCTTTCTTGCTCTTCCAATGCAAATTCGCTGCCTCATTAGTACTATCAGACTGAGATCGTACGGCTCGAGAGAGCGATCCCGACGAAGGCCGCAGCGGCAGGCCAGATTTCTGGTTGTCAGGTGAAGTAGACACTGGAGATCGAGGTGTCGGACATCTTTTCACAGCAGCTGAAGCTGACGAGCTCTTCCTGAGCGTAGCAGCTCTAATGGGCACTAGAGTGACAGGTAAATCGCCTCGCAGCATCTGAACCACTCGCTCCTGAGCTCGTTGTTGTGTTAAATGACGCTGCACCAACGTCAGCTGGCGAGTTGCATACCGTCCGAGCTGCCGATCGCTTTCGTGTGGCATCAACGATTCCAGCAGTTCATTGAGGCCGAGTTCAACCTTTTCCAGGTCTGCAATGCTCAGCAATGGAATGACTGGTAGCGGCACTAACGGGAAGCTGTCCATGTGGTCCGCCAGCTTCAGCACGTCGAAAGACTCTCCGTCGTCCTGGTTGTCTCTGCATCTCCGTCGCGTCGTCGGGCTATCCGATCGAGGTGAATCGTCTACCAAGTGCTGGTGGGCAGCCTGGATCATGCTCTCCATGCTGGTGGGAACCTTTCGTTTCGACGGCAAAGGTGCACGCGTCGGAGGCATCAGGTCCGACGAAGCAAAGGTGGTGGTTGGTTTCGCAACGTCACGTAGAGACTCGCCGTTTTTAAAACGTTGGCTATAGCAATGGAGCAGGAACTCTCAAGATGTTCATGTAGCAGCCTGCTGGGTGCTCGCACGGTCGTTGCTGCCTATGGCGGGATGGTGACCATTATGCCGTGAGACCAGACGGTTAGGAAGAGGAGCGACTTCGGTCTCACCATCCAAGTCTCCGCTATCATCGACCACTCTGATGCTCGCCGCATCGCCGACATTGCCCAGAGCTCCGCCGGTCGAGTGCAAGTCACTTTTCCCAAGCACCAAAGCGGTCGGAACCTAGGATGCAACGTCGTCAACGTGGTTCTCGACGATCTACTCGACCACCTCGAGCTGGTGACGGAGCGGAAGCTTCACCATCCGGGTTGATGGTAAGCGTCTACGGCCGGGAACGTTTGGTGTTCACGAGGCAACAGATCTGCGACGACCTGCTCCGGTCACTGCCCAAGCTGCACGCGGCGCTACAGAGTAACCCGCACCGGAATGAGCGGCTTTGGAGACGAACGTCGGGTGATCATGCTAGTGTGAACACTTTCGAGTTGGTGGGGATGCCGCCGAAAGACGAGGGAGATGACGGAAGCGAGGTGCAGCACGCAGTCGCGGCGTCGACGCAGTTGAAGTGTCATATGAACGAGGTGCTGAACGTCCTCATCAGCCAGAACTCGAGCGACTACGAAGCGACCATGCAGGCGCTCAGTGGACGGAGGTTCGAAGGAGGTGAGTTGCTGTACCGTGAACGATGTCACCTCGTTCCCGGTGAGGATGCGAGCGAGGCGAGTCAAGCGCTGCTAGGGGTGCAGATGGCTGCGTTGCGTCCGAGTTGGAGACTTCGGTTGACGCCAAGTCACTTGTGTCATCCGGAACATCCCAGCACGCAGAGGCTGTGCTTCGAGTCACTCACACACCGTTACCCGGACTCGGATCGAGCTGTGCACGTGATGAAGACGCTACCGAAGAGGATTCACGACCAAATCACGCCCCGAGACTATCGTTCAGCGCTTCGACGTGATGTGGATCACCTTGGCCTTGCGTTTGACATTGAAACCGTGCCTTTGGAGTCCGAAGACACGGAGTCTGCTGCCCAAAGACAGATCACGAGGATTTTTGTTCACGCGTACGTGGCTGCACCCAGTCTCGAGAACTCTGCCGAGTACTCCCCGGCAATGGATCATCGCACTTCACAAGACAATTGGCAGCGACGAGGCCCAAGTGTTGTAAATCCGGAGGCAAAGCACATTCTGGATCTACTCACGCACCAATTGAGCGAGTTCGAGCGCATTATCGGGCGTCGGCGTTTTGGTTTCCAGTCGTTCATCTACTTCCAGCCTTCAGTCCGCTTCGAGCGCGGTAGCTGTCCACAACTTCGCACGTGTCAGATCTGCCTGAAGCGCTTTACTTTCTTCCGACGCGAGTATTACTGCCAGATATGCGGCCATCTTGTGTGTGGCGATTGTTCGCAACTTTATGAAGTCGAGGCTCGAGTTGGTGAAGTACGGAAGAATCGTGTATGTATTAACTGCGTCGTTCGCGTGGATTCGTGCACCTTTGCAGACGAAGATATTCTCGCGGCACTCGGACCCACTGTAGTTCCTTTAAGACGCAGCTCCGAGTGGTCCCAAGCTTTTCCGAGCGACGGAATTGACGATGAGAGCGATAACGATGGCGTAGAAACAGCATCCGATTCTTTAGGCTCCAGCTTGCAACTTGGTGCTGATCTGGGAGGAGATATCAAGTCCAAACTCTACTCGTGCGACACCATCGAGCGGTTTGAAGGACTTGCCCAGCTTGGACAAGTTCTAAGAAAACAAGGAGCTCGATCTCGTGCGAAGTCGAACGACAGGAGAAAGGAATCCATAACGACCGAGAGTTTGCAGATGCAACTTGAACGCTACGTGAACCGCTCGCTGCGTGACTCGCAGCACAAATTCCCGTCCCACAGTTTGGAGACTGCAGGCTTGAGACGCGACTACCGATACACATTTGACACCACGAAAACCACGTACGAAGGGCACCCACTTCCCCCGACCCCTTCCTCAGCGCGAGAAGCTCGACGACTGCACTACATCCAAGCTTCAGGCATTCTGGAGCCGGAGTACGATCACTCAGCTCTCGATCTACTCGCTCAGGTGGCTGCAAAGCGGCTCAAGTGTCCGGTTGGCTTCGTGTCTCTCGTGGACGAAAACTTGTTCCACTCCGTTGGAACGTATCCCCCTCGGAACTTTGGACTTCAGACGCCACGCATCGAGAGTATGTGCTCACACACCGTTTACGTCGATAAGCCGCTGATTGTCAAGAATGCGCAGTGTGATTTACGCTTCTCCCAGCTGCCGGTGGTCCGCGACTACGGCATTCGGTTCTATGCTGGGTTTCCTATTCGAGCGCCGGACGGGTCTATTGTAGCGTCGCTGTGTACTTCTGATCGAGTGCCACACAATAACATTTCAACTACGGACTACGCGATCATGCAGACACTTGCTGGTATTGCCTCGCAACTCGTGGCACCCGCGGATCGTGTCCTGAGCATTCCGTACCAACCGCGACTGCGTGGCACGTCGAACTGCAGAATGAAGCAGCAAACTCGTAACCAAAGTCGAGGGAAGACGAAATCGAGGGTTACTGCCATCGCCACACTCCGGCAGACTGGGAATGATGGGGTCCTGCAGCTGGATACAATTGGAGGTGATCAGTACTTGGTACACTAACGATTTTAATGTTAATGTTAGCTTGTGTGTCGTTCGATCCCAGTTTTTTTGCTTGTTTCGTGTCGTGCATTCTGTTTTTCGCCCCGCGTTCATTTCCATACTGCCGAGTACACTTAATAACGCCAGATGAACAAAGAGTACGAGCAGGGTCCAAGGACACCATCCGCTTTCGTTCCCCCGACAGCGTGAGAGCGGCCACGCGAATACCTTCTCCTCGAAAACGAGAGAGGGTGCCGACAAGCCAAGAGTGCAAAATGGTCTTGTAGAATTGCTTCGGTGTGTGCCGAAGTTTCTGCTTCGACCACAACGCAAGGATGAAAGCCACCAAAGCCAAAGTTCCGTTGCTTTGACGTTCGATGATCCGAGTGAATATCAATTACAGTGCAGAGTGATGGATGTTGAAGTGAATAAGCCAATCGAACAGCAATATTATATGTGTCGCGGACCGTGTGGCAGGATGCAATCATATAGGTATGCTCAAACTGGCACACTACCAAACCAAGACCGTACTTACACAGGATCATTTCTATAGTACCTTCTATTCTACTTTCTTTCCAAAAGTAGACAATTTCAATAACTTTGATGATCGTATTCGACTTCATTCATTGACTCGGGATGTCGGTGGTTGCAGTGCTTGGTTCTCTTTTGGACTCGGCCTCCCCCATTGATGAACGTCCGCTGTCGCTATTCCAAGGCAGCGTGAGTGAGTGGAGTGATATGAGAAGTTATTGCAACACTATTTTTTCTTCTTTACTTTGCTACTACAACTATTACATCTAGAACAGTATCTTACTCGCCCTCATTCTTCTTGTGAACTTCGCCTTCAGCAGAGCACCGCGTCACCTACTTCCGTGGTCAGTTGCAATCAGCGAGCAGACGCACGACATTTCGCCTATCACTCACTAGC
>JAHWLE010001343.1:0-12165 GCA_024679135.1 Phytophthora foliorum
AAGACATCGGCAGCAACCTGCCTCGAAATCGGAGGTCTTATCGATTTGGCGTGCACGGTAGTACCAGGTGTGGGATACAACGTACACGTTCGATTGTCGCGACTGAACCGGATGTCGAGGCGGAAGACAACTATTCATACCGATCTTCGAAAACGTTGAAACTGGTAGTACCAGTTGAAGTTGCAGTCTATCACTATCCGCTATAATAGCCTTTGCATTGGCCATATTGTAACATGCTGTCGATCACCAAGAGGTATGGCGAAATAGGTTCATCCGGCTTTTTACAGTTCCCTTCATGGTACCACGTCGAGTTGGTCGTCTCAGGCGAAATGTGTGGCGAGCATCAAGTCGGAGGGCGTCTTCTATCGCTTGAATGCCGACAGGTTTCAGCTCCAATGCCACTCTACGCTGCCTGAGGTTTTCAAGGTTTCTCGGCGGCATTCGTGAAAAGGATTCCTCATGCGAACTCGAGTGCTCGTCGGTCTCGTCCTCTTGCTTGGCTTTGAACTTCTGCTCATGGAGGCAGCAACTGCTTTGCGACGGCGATTGGACCCCGGTGCGTCTCCACCTTCGACGGAGAACGGACCTCCACGGTTCAATTTGTATTTGGTGATCCCACTGGCGATCGGGGGGGTCATCGTTGCTGCTATGTTTTGGCTCGGGCTCTGCTATCCACAGAAATCACGCAGTCTCCTGGTAGAGTCACCATGTAGTATACCAGACCTCTCCACGCTCGGACCGTACGAATCGTACGACGAGCAATCGCAGCGTTCTCAAGACTGGCACACGCTGTCCATCGAGACGAACTATCCGTTTGGTCTTCACGAAACATTTCGCGTACCACCGAGAAATTACGAAGTGAACTCGGTTCTGCCGAGGTTGGAGGAGTGTCCGGAGCTGGTGGGGAAGCGTGTGCCGGCCCAGAGTCTTCAGTTCAAGGCGATCCTGTCCAGTGGTGCATCGGGGGAAGTGTGGCTCGCCAAGTTTGGGAACCAGCAAGTTGCGGTCAAGCAGCTTCTTCGAACGAACGAGCACACTCTGCAGGATGTGACGGAGTTCGTGGACGAGATCGTGCTGAGTGCGAGTTTAAGCCACCCCCACATCGTATCCTTCATTGGGGTGGCATGGAGCAGCCTCGACAACGTGGGGATGGTGATGGAATTCTGTCCGATGGGTGACTTGAGGAGGTTCTTAGCCGAGAGCAGTCGCTTGTTGTCGTGGTCCCGAGACAAAATCCGCATGGCCGTGGGCATCACCCACGCTCTTCAATACATTCACAACCGAGAGCCGCCGATAATTCATCGTGACCTCAAGTCCAAGAACATTTTGCTCACGGAGACGTTGGAGACGAAGATCATCGACTTTGGCGTGAATCGCTCACGGAAGGACGGCTATATGGCGGCGGGAGTGGGCACGCCGTACTGGATTGCGCCCGAGATTTTAGAAGGCAAGCGATACACGGAGCAAGCCGATATCTACTCCTTTGGCGTGGTGCTTTCAGAGCTGGATACGTGCAAGATGCCATTCTCCGATGTTGTTACGGACGAAGGCAAGAAGCCGAAGCCCTTTCAGATTTTGCACTGGGTACTAGATGGCAGGTTGAGCCCGACGTTTTCGGAAGAATGTCCACGGTGGATTCGCTCAGTGGGCATGCAGTGCTTGCAGCACGAGCCAGACCTACGTCCAACTGCAGCCGAGCTTACCCACATGCTCTGGGCTGATGTACGTCAGCGGATTTATACTCTCTAGTAGCGATATGATATCCTAGCATGCAAATACAGATCTAATGTACAATGTGGAGAGCTTCGCTCTGACGCGTGGTTGGTAGGACTCAGCGAAGGAAACCGCAGCGAGAACACGAGACTGTTTGTACCCCATTGCGAGTCTCAAGTTCGCTGCATGGACAACTTGGAGAACAAAACCAAGTTGGTATCGTGGGCGAAAGCTAAAAAGCACATTAGAATCGCCCACGCACTGGAGCACGTCCTCTGATCCATAGCGACCTCAATTCGAACAGCATTTTGTTGATAGATATGTGGCTGGAGTGAGAAGTGCATCCAGAAACCCCAGAAATCAAGTTACACACAGTGAAAGCAGATATTTTTTCGTTGGAGGTGGTGTTATCGGAGCTCGACACATGCAAAATGGTTGATTAGCAATTTGCGGTCTGATTTCCTCTGAAAATGGTGTTCAGCGAATTCTGAGAGGTTGCTCGGACATGCCTAACTCTTGAGCCAGAGAAGCACCCGGTTCCAGGACAGTCCGATCTCCGAAGTAGAGTAAAAATGGTTAGATGCTCGCGCTGTGAAAAATCCTGAAGGTTTGGAGCGGCTAGTTCAGAGACCACTTTTTGTTTTATTGAAGTGGCCTTCTTGTTCAGAGACCACTTGGACACTTGTGCCTTATCGCAAGTCGATCATCAGTAGATTGTGTAGGCATATTACCCTAGCGTCTCAACACGTCACTCCAGATGCCTCGGAACACATGTACACGCTTCCCGCTCCACACAACAATTCTAACCGTTTTGTAGATAGACCCTGACCCTGTCCAGACGGCAAGTGCGATTGCTGTAGGCGTTCCGCATGTTCATCACTCCGAGACTTGCTGTCTGACTCGCATACTATGCGTGTCGACCTTCTTGCAGTGACCTCGGCAATCGCATCGAGCATGGTCGATGCACAAACAATTACCTTTCGAAGTCTCGTCGAAACTTCGTCGTCGTCTCTCGCTTCGAACGATTCTTTCATCTTCGACGGCACCAATTCCGACATTGCTCAGCAACTCTTTCTTCGTCACCATGCAGGTTACACCGGAGATGCAGTTGCGCTGAATTCGATCCCAACCGCGGTGACCGACAGACTCAAGCCGCTCGAAATTGGTTTTGGAGATTTACCCGGGCTCGTCCAGCGTGCGGTACTCTGGGACACCGGCTTTGCTGTTTCTCCAGGAAATGACGCCGTCCAGATCTGGACAATGAAGGACTATACCATGGCAAACATCGCTGTCCCTCAAGACGCCATCTATAAAGTCAACTGCACGACGTTAGAGTGTCCGCAGCCGAACGATGTTTCATCTCACTTGATTCAGTATTGTTCAGGCAGTCAAGTCCTCAATGTGTCACGCTGTGTCGCTGATACATTTGTAGACTCCGGAGCGACGGACTTCTTGGGCGTGATGTGGTCAACTGGTGGTGACTCGGACATGACTCCACACGTTCGACTTCGAGATCACTCGTGGACAGAGCCGACTACAGGTATTCCATACAGTGTGTACGCTGTTCATACAAGCTCGAGCGCTGATGATCCGACGTGGAACCAGTGCCCTGCAAATGATGGCTATTCGTCGCTGATAGTGCCTTGCCACAGGAGAGACGAATTTACGGATGAAGAGATGGCTGCTATGATCAAACCGACTGGGAGCTCCTGGGTGACAACATGGTTGGAGGATGAATTTGCAGCGGAGGGCTCTGGTTTCAACGAACTCTTGCTGATTCCGATCATCTTGGGCTCCCTTGTGGTGATTGCAGCAATTGGTGTTGGATGGTTTGACTGGAAACGGAGAGCAACAATGATGGAGGAGCGGTCCTCGTCTTGTGATGTCGATGAGGTTTCTGCGCATTATGTCGGTGGTAATGCACGTGAGCTGGCAAATTGGCCCACGCTCATGCCCAACCAATCTTCGAGCTACACCCCCAGCATCTCCAATTACGAGAGTGCTGGCTCAAATCAAACGTTCAAGATTCTTTTGCAGAGCCAGCACCTCCAGGGAAATCGGCTTCCGTACGACAGGCTCATGTTCAAGACAGAGATCTCGAAAGGAGGTTCAGGAGAAGTCTGGATCTGTGAGTACGGCGGAGGCCAAGTTGCTGTGAAAAAGCTACTTCACACCAAAGAGCAAAAGGCGGAGGACGTACAAGCTTTTGCTCAAGAGATTGAGCTGACCGCTAGTCTCGTGCACCCAAACATCGTGAGATTCATCGGAGTGGCGTGGAGCAGCCTCAACAACTTGGTTATGGTGCTGGAGTATGTTCCGATGGGGAACCTCAAGAATTATTTGCACAAGAATGCGAACCTGCTGTCGTGGGCTAGAGACAAAATCCACATGGCTACTGGGATTGTTGAAGCGCTGGAGTATCTGCACTCGCAGACGCCATCGATTATTCATCGCGACCTCAAGTCCAACAACATTTTACTGTCGAGGAACCTTGAGCCCAAGTTGATTGACTTTGGAGTTAGTCGCGGACTGATTGACCTCACGATGACGGCTGGAGTTGGGACGCCGTACTGGGCAGCTCCTGAAATCTTGGAAGGAAATCGCTACACAGAGAAGGCCGACATTTACTCGTTCGGCGTCGTGTTATCCGAGTTGGACACGGAGAAGATCCCGTACTTTGACGCTGTGACCGAAGACGGCACCAAGTTGAAGCCGTTCCAAATCTTGAACGAGGTCATGTCCGGTACGCTGCATCCGAGTTTCTCGGACGAATGTCCACCACGAATACAACGAATTGGCGCGGCGTGCTTATCTCTTGATCCAGCAAGCCGGCCCACCGCGCGGGAGCTGGTAGATGAACTTGGAGGCAGAGAAAGTTTGAGTAGCAGCATTGGAATTGAGAGTGCTCGATCATTCGCACAAGTAGGGTACTGATGCCGTGGATCTAGAATTTATTGGTCGCGATACCCGATACCCGATACCGAACCTCGCAATGTTTCTTGTTGTCATGGTGGCAAACACTAGACCATCTTCCTCTGAGTTAACCCAAATGATGGCCAACGTACGAGTCTCACATTGTAAAAGGTCGCTCGCCATTCCAAGATCTGCAGTGAACATGGAGCAGGACGGGACGATCGCCTTCGAAAGCCTCCATGAAACTTCCTCTTCCTCCTCGTCGTTCGTCTTCAATGGGACCAACTCCGACATCTCCCGGCAGCTCTACATCCGCTACAAAGCTGGCGACACTAGCGACCAAGTTGAGCTCACGTCGGTCCCCCTTGCTGTCACCGATCGACTGAACGCGCTCAATATTGATTTCACCACTCTCCCCGGACTCGTGCAGCGTGCGGTGCTCTGGGATACGGGGTTCGCCATCGCACCCGGTAACATCGCGGTGCAGATCTACCCCAAGAACAACCGCACCATGGCCACCATCAACGTGCAAATGTACGAAGTCGTTAACGTGCAGTGCACCACCACCAACTGCTCACAGCCCAACGGGGAAAACACCTACTACAGTCACACCTGCACAGGCTATCAAATGCTCAACACGTCTCACTGTGTCATCGATCTCTTCCAAGACACTGGGTCCAAGGAGTATCTGGGCAATATGTGGGCAGCAGGCGGTGACCCCGATCTCGTCCCGGAGATTGAGCTGAGAGATCACACGTGGACTGAGAACATCGCCGAGTTTGGCGGTGAGACCTTTTTTTCGGTCTACGTGGTGCACACGGTAGCTAGTCGAGACGAAGCACCTTGGGGTGAATGCCCTACGAAGGGATATGGGTCACCTCTGAGTGTTCCTTGCCACAGAAGAGACCAGTTCTCGGACGAGTTCATGGCTGCGAACACGACGGTGCCAAACGGAAGCACGTGGGTCACGACGTGGCTGGAGGAAGAGTTCGCCGAGGATTCCGGATTCAACAAGATTTTGCTGGTCCCGATCATCCCAGCAGTCTTTGTGGTGTTTGGTGTTGCTTGGCTTTACTGGAAACGACGAACCAAGCGTGAGGAAAAACATCTCCCATTTACCAGCAGTGGAAGTCGCCTAGGAGACACCGCACACGGGTCAGCGCTAACACCCGTAGACATGATCAGTTCGCTGGCACTTCGCGGGGTTAGCATTTCCAGCCCCGACTACGAGAGTGCAGGCTCGAGCAAGACGCTGCAGATCCTCCTCGGCAGTGAACATCTCCACGGAAAACGTGTTCCATACGACAACTTGGTGTTTGAAAACTCCCTTTCAAAGGGGGCGTCGGGAGAGGTGTGGATCTGTGAGTACAATGGTAGACAAGTCGCTGCCAAGCGACTGCTTTCGTCGAAGAAGCAAAAAGCAGAAACCGTGCTCGCTTTCGCGGAGGAAATTGAGCTCTCAGCCACCCTAGTTCATCCACACATCGTCGAATTCGTCGGTGTAGCTTGGAACACTCTCAACAACTTGGTAATGGTGCTCGAGTACTTGCCGATGGGGAATCTTCAAAACTATCTCGAGAAGAACGCGGATCAGTTATCGTGGGCGAGAGACAAAATCCACATTGCCATCGGAATTGCCCAAGCTCTGAAATACTTGCACGATCGAACACCTCCTCTAATCCATCGAGACATCAAGTCGAGCAACATCTTGCTAACGGACACGATAGAGCCGAAGATCATCGACTTTGGAGTAAGTCGCGGACGCGTTGAGCAGACCATGACAGGAGGTGTTGGGACGCCATACTGGATAGCCCCCGAAATCTTGGAAGGCGACCACTACACAGAGCAGGCCGACATTTACTCGTTCGGCGTCGTACTATCGGAGCTGGACACTGGCAAGATTCCTTACCACGATGCAGTGACCGAAGACGGAACCAAGCTAAAACCCTTCCGGATTTTGAACGAGGTCATGTCTGGCACGCTGCATCCAAGTTTCGCCGACGATTGCCCGGCGAGAATTCGGCGAATTAGTACTGCGTGCTTATCGTTGGACCCATCGAGTCGCCCGACAGCGCAGGAACTAGTGGATGAACTTGAAGGCAGGTATAACGAAGAGGAGGAATAATGACATGGTCCCAAGAAAGCAAGGTAGGAGCCTCTTTCGCCTTATTCCAGCGGTTCGGGACAGGCTGCTGTTCAGCAATGTGAAAGGCACTTTGGTTAGTTGGTCTCGTGGAGATAATTTTGCTGTAACTTGCAGTCCATCGGTGGTGCCGGAACGTGTAGGGTTCATAAAGTTGCAGCTCAGCTCCAAGCTGGCCATTGTCTGAACGGCATTGCGCTCTGAATCTTGGTCGGGCCATTCTTGGAGATCCGTTACCACGCTATCGTCCTGCATGGGCTCCTTATTCCAGCGTGTGGTCTGGTGCCATTTTGCAATCGTGTCGAACGTGGCACAGTCCCAACCCATGACCTTCCGAAACCTGGAGACGACTTCGTCCGCTTCACTGCCGTCGGGCGACTCGTTCGTCTTCGATGGCACAAATTCCGACATTGCGCGGCAGCTCTACATCCGCCACAAAGCTGGTGACCCCGATGACCAAGTCAAGTTGAACTCGATTCCAAGAGCTGTGGCCGACCGACTCGACTCATTTAATATCGCCTTCAACGACTTGCCGGGGCTTGTCCAGCGAGCTGTGCTCTGGGATACAGGCTTCGCCATTTCACCTGGGAACGACGCGGTGCAGATTTGGCCGATGGACGACTTCACCATGGCAGAACTCGCCGTTCCGAAAGACGATGTCGAAGGCGCAAACTGCACTTTTAAGAACTGCTTGCAGCCGAACGATGAGACAGCTTACTACACGCTCATTTGTTCCGGTGACCAAATGCTGAGCGTGTCTCGCTGCGTGGCAGATACATTCCAAGATACTGGTGCAGTAGGTTTCATGGGCGCGATGTGGTCTAGAGGTGGAGACGGCAATATGGCTCCGTTGATTCGACTGCGAGACCATACGTGGACAGACCCCGTCTCGAACGACACGTTCACTGTCTACGCTATTCATACGGCTTCTGGTGCCGACGACGTAGCATGGAACGAGTGTCCTGCAAACGATGGCTACGGGTCATTGGCAATACCTTGCCACATACGGAGTGAATACACCGACAGCGAGATTGCTGCGATGACGACTCCTGTAGGAAATGCCTGGGTGACGACGTGGCTGGAGGACGAGTTTGCTGTAGATACCGGTGTCGACACACTGATGCTAATCCTTGTCATCGCTGGAGCTGTTCTTCTAATTGGAGTTATCGGATTAGGTTGGTACTGCTGGCGGCGTCGATCAAAGTCCAAGGCGGAGTATACAGCGCCTACTGCTTGTGATTTTGGAGTCGCTTCTCCCGAGTATCTTGGTGGAGGAACTCCCGACCTAGCGCTAGCACTTCGAGGCACGACTGCGTCTACCCGACCCACCGCTCAATCCTCCATCTTCAGTCAATCGGGAGACTTCGAAAGTGCCGGCTCGAACAATACTCTGAAGATTCTGCTCGGTAGTCATCACCTCCAGGGAAAACGCATTCCGTACGAAAGCCTCTCGTTTCAAAGCTCCATTTCAAAGGGGGCATCCGGAGAAGTCTGGCTCTGCATGTACAATGACCAACAAGTCGCGGTGAAAAGGCTACTGCAGTCAAACCAGAAAGCGGAGAATGTCCAAGCTTTCGCTGAAGAGATCGAGCTCAGTGCAAGTCTCGTCCACCATAACATCGTCACATTCATGGGTGTGGCGTGGAATAGTCTCAACAATCTCGCTATGGTGATCGAGTTCTTCCCCAAGGGGAACCTGCAGACGTATCTGCAGAAGAACATCGACTTACTATCATGGGCGCGAGACAAGATCCACATGGCCGTTGCAATCGCTCAAGCACTGCAATATCTCCATACTCGCTTGCCTGCGATCATCCACCGCGATCTCAAGTCGAACAATATTTTGCTCACGGATAAACTGGAACCTAAACTGATCGACTTTGGCGTAAGTCGTGGACTTATCGATCTCACCATGACGGCTGGAGTGGGCACGCCGTACTGGACCGCACCGGAGATTCTGGAAGGCAAGCGGTATACGGTGCAGGCCGACATTTACTCGTTCGGTGTGGTGTTGTCGGAGCTGGACACGGGCCGAATTCCGTACTACGACGCAGCCACGGAAGCTGGAGGCAAAGCGAAGCCGTTCCAGATCCTGCAGGACGTGATGGCGGGTTCGTTGCGACCAAGTTTCTCCCGAGACTGTCCTCCGCGGATACAACGGATCAGTCTCGCGTGTTTAGCTTTCGATCCGTCGAGTCGGCCAACTGCTGGCCAACTTGTCGAGGAGTTGGAAGGCAACAGTGCAGAGCTGGTGTATTCCTTCTAGAGTCTGTAGCAGACAACCCATCGGTTAGGAACTTGATCATTTCGTATTCAAATTTAAAAAAACGCTGGTGTCGTGTGTTCCAAGCCTAGACATTCCTAACTTATCTTCGAAAAGGAACATGCACCTATCTGAAGTTCAAGGATTCGCCACCCCAGCCGTGATCGGGGAAAGTGATCACTGCTCGCTCTTGAACAATACAAACGTTGCTGGTCCATTTGACGAACATCGCGTGATGTATAAACCACCTGCTTGACTTGGGGGAGCTCTGACTCGATGCAAATCGCAGCTACCAGCCGAGTCCAAGTCGCCATGACGTCTTTGCTCAGTCCAAGAACCGCTCATGACTGCGCTCGCAGTCTTTCTTGCAACCATCTTGAGCATGGTTCATGGTCACACCAGAAGTCTGCCAAGTCTCGAGACGAGGTCAAACGGCTCGTTCGTCTTCGATGGTACCAACTCCGACATTGCACAGCAGCTCTACATCCGGCACAAAGCTGGTCATACGGAGGACGCAGTCGCTCTCAACTCGGTCCCAACTGCGGTGACCAAGCGTCTCGACCCTTTCAACATCGACTTCTACGAGTTACCCGGACTCGTTCAGCGTGCGGTGCTCTGGGATTCAGGCTTCGCCATCTCGCCTGCCAACGACCCCGTGCAGATCTGGACCAAGGACGACTACTCCATGGCCGACATGGCCGTCCCGAAGGCTGAAGTCAGCGACGTCGGGTGCACTTTCAAGAACTGCTCGCAGCCGAACGACGAGATGGCCTTCTACACACTCATTTGTTCGGGTGACCAAATGCTCAATGTGTCGAGGTGTGTAGCGGATACTTTCGTGGACTCGGCTGCTAGTAGCTACATGGGCTCCATGTGGTCCAGAGGTGGCGACTCGGACATGACTCCGCACATTCGGCTCCGAGATCACTCCTGGGAGGACCCGGTCACGAAAGTTTCGTACAGTGTCTACGCTGTTCACACGGCGTCCAGTGCTGAGGACCCCGCTTGGAACGTGTGTCCTGTTGACGGCCAGTACACTGCCATGACAGTCCCGTGCCACCGGAGAGACGAGTTCTCGGATGAGGAGATGGCCGCAATGACCAAGCCGACAGGGAGCGCGTGGGTCACGACTTGGTTACAGGAAGAGTTTGCTACCGATGCAGGTTTCGATACGTTGCTCTTGATCCCAATCATCTTGGGTGCTCTTGCCTTGATCGCAGCGATCGGTCTTGGTTGGTTTTACTGGAGACGGAGAGCAAAAGACAAAATTGAGGAGACCATATCGACCACGGGTGATCTCGGTGGCAGCTCTCCGCTGTATTTGAGTGGAAGCACTTTGCCAGTACCCAACTGCGCTTCAGAAATGGCTGAGCAAGCACTCCGGCCCACAATCATGACAACGCAGGGCACTTTCCTGTCAAACCGCTTGGAGGGCTATGAGAGCGCTGGGTCGTGTAGGACGCTCAAGATTCTGCTGGGCAGTCCACATCTTCAGGGAAAACGTCTTCAGTACGAAAGTCTCATGCTTCAGACAGCACTGTCGAAGGGAAGTTCGGGAGAAGTCTGGCTCTGCGAGTACAATGGGCAAAAGGTGGCCGCCAAGAGACTACTGCAGAGCAAAGACCAGAAAGCTGAAAACGTGCAAGCTTTCGCCGAAGAAATCGAGTTGACCGCCAGCCTTACGCACCCTCACATTGTCGAGTTCATTGGCGTGGCTTGGAACAACCTCAACAACTTGGTCATGGTGCTCGAGTTCGTTCCGAACGAGAGTCTGCAAAGTTATCTGCATCAGAACGCAGACTTGCTGTCGTGGGCGAGAGACAAGATCCACATGGCCGTCGGAATCGCTCAAGCACTGGACTACTTGCACAGTCACTCACCGCCTTTGATCCACCGAGACCTCAAGTCCAACAACATCCTGCTGACAGATATGCTGGAGCCCAAGCTGATCGACTTTGGTGTGAGTCGTGGGTGCATCGATCTCACGATGACAGCAGGGGTAGGCACGCCGTACTGGACGGCCCCCGAAGTCCTGGAGGGCAACCGCTACACGGAGCAGGCAGATATTTATTCCTTCGGCGTGGTGTTGACGGAGCTGGACACAGGAAGGATCCCCTACTATGACGCTGTGACAGAGGGCGGAAGCAAGTTGAAACCCGTGCAAATCTTGCAGGACGTCGTGTCTGGCACATTGCAACCGAGTTTTTCAGCCGATTGTGCTCCGCGGATACGGCGTGTTGGCTTAGCTTGCTTGGCCCTTGATCCAACCAGCCGGCCGACTGCGCAACAGCTCGTTGAAGAGCTTCGAGGCGGCAATGAGAATCGCGAGCAAGTGTACTCGATGTAGTGTAGAAATTATTTACAAACGAGTGGCCGTCTACAAAATACAAGACACCACAACAAATGAGCGGCACACGGGCTCTACAGCCAACCATCTATTAGTGAGGGTCGCATACCTCGCTGCTGTCTCAGTCCAACTCGTCGTCCTCAAAGTCGTCGTCGTCGAAGTCGTCCTCATCTCCGTCAAAGTCGGGTCCATCCTCGTCATCGTCGTCATCCTCCCAATACTGTACGCAAGTAACGCGTTAGCGTCCACCCAAGTGTCCTCCTCACCTTGCCGTCCACTCACCCCGTCTGCTCTCAGCGCGTCGTTCACATACTCCATGAACGTCCCGAGCCGCGCCACGTTCTCGGTCGTGTACTGCTCCTGCGACAAATCCACAAGCGGGTCGTACGTCTACCAGCCCCATTTAGTCCTCCAGTGTCCCCCATGTGTCCCCCATGTGTCCACTCACCTCTGGCGAAAAGGCCACGTCGTTGCCTCGGCCGTGCTCCAGGAGCGCCACCACGTCCTCGTACCGTCTCTGCTGCATCAGTGCCACAAGCACCGGCTGGAACGTCTGCTCCGTGGGGCGCACGTCTCGCTGCGCCGTCACTTTATTGACCATGTCGCGTGCCTCGTCCACCCTGTGCGCGTCCACCAGCGCGTTCAGCAGCGCGTCCACCGCGGGGAGGTCCACCAGGACGTCCTTCTGCTGCATGGCGTCCACCAGCTGCAGCGCGTCCTCCAAGCGGCACCCTCGTAGACACGCGTCCAGCGCGTAAATGGCCGCCAGCTGCGTGGCATCGTCCG
>JAHWLE010001344.1:0-12146 GCA_024679135.1 Phytophthora foliorum
TTTTCTCAATTGTCGCGTGAATGTTGAGCGAGCACGCCACAAGCAACACGCAGCCTTTTGATTAGTTTTCAGTTTATATTAGCGATTGGGGTGATCTTGGCTCAAGTTACTGTCGATATCTCTAAAGTTAGCAGGTTGAAGTTGCTTTATGAGAGGATTCTGATCACTGATATACTCTGAAATAAATTTCAGAGAACTGTGTAAACACACAATTTTGGGCGATCGTCCCTTAAGCAACACTTGAGTGCTGCTCAACTAGTATTAAACTAGAGAGTTGGGCTGGTAGTGCTTTTTTTGTTATTGAAATGATTGAAATGGCTTCGGAGAAATGTAAAATGTAAACTGGCACGAAACTGGAGAGAGAAGACGAACCACGTGATAAGCTACCCGTGGAGGGAGACGAAGATGTGTCCGGGAGGGAGGTCAGCAAACCAGCGTTGCAGTTCGGCAGTTCGGGAAGTGGCCGGCTCGTGGAGCACGGTCGATCCAACACTTACATTAATAGAGCGTACGTTGTTGTAGTCGGATATTTGTCGTCCTTGATCAGAACGATGCGGCCTTGCAGGGATTCTTGGATTTCTTCGGCGATCTGTCCCCATACGGTACATAAGATTTCCGCGTCGGAATCGTCTGCCAACAGGAAGTCGCGCTTCGTAGTTTGTCTGCCCGTGCGAGTTCTGATCTTTCTCCAAAGACCAATTTCGACAATCATGCCGGAGACTGTTGGGTATATGGAGGCCTCTGCAATTGGTAAATCGGCAAGTTTGGTGTATCGAAGAGAGGGTTCTGGGTAGTTAGCAGTATGCTCCACTTTGTAGATGTCGGCGTCCCCTCCAAACGAAAGTTCGATAGTTGAATCACGCGGGGCGAACGCAGTGTTTGCAGATTTGATTCGGCCGGTAGAGAATGAGCAGATAATACCAGGAGCAAGTGTATCGTAAAATTTATCGACGCCTTCGTTAAAGATCGTCCCACGTACAGCGGCCCCGTTTTTGTCTGTCGCGAAAACTTCAAATAAGTTGCCATTTCCACGCCAGAATGCGGCCAACGAAAGCCCATGGTGTTTTTAGCTCCGGATACAACTGTTGGACAGTATAAACGGGTAGATGTGGGTGAGAATCGGTGTCGTCTTGAACTCGTTGCGGTGTAAGAAGCATCGGCGGTGTTTCCGATGTTTGAGCAATGCAGTTTTCAAGAGGAGCTGCTGGTACGACTCCTTGGTCACGGGAAATTAGCTGCTGGTTTTCGGCGCCAATAGTAACGTTGCTGGTCACAAGCGAAGATGATTCTGTGCACTGCTTCTTTTTTTTTTTTTTGGGGGGGGGGGGGGGGAGGGGGGTAGCTTGGTGCCTGGGTCGTCAGTCATTGTTCGTTTCTGATGGGCTAGCTGGTCATTCAGAACGTCGGTTCGGAGAGGCAGGGGTGGATGCGATTCTTGAGTAACTGAAGTGGCTGGAGACATGCGATCGTGGTCAGCGACTAATTCGAGATCAGTCTCGGTTCCATCGACTGGTAGCTTGGATAATCCGGCAGCAGCTGTTCCCGTTCGTTTGGGTTTCGGATTGTCGTGTTAGACGATTTGACCGGTATCTTGAGTACGTCTTTAGCGGAGTTCTTTTTTTTTCTTGGGAGTGTCGATTTTGCCCGCGACGGGGAGCTGCTGTGGAGGGGGTTCCATCTGCGCTACACTAGACAGAATGAAGAATGAATAGGTGCGCAACGGGGAATTTGTGTGATCGATATTGACCATTGAATGACTACGGCAGTTGGGGAGAAGCTGCGGTGCGTGCCGACAGGAAGAGTCCTCAACTGATACCGTTGGTGCTAACCCTTTAACTTGATAACGTCTGTCAATTGTGTCGAATCGAAATGTCAATTTATAGCGCTTCTCGGATACAGAATCTTCGTGGCGTTGCTCTCTGGCAGTTTGGCGGACGTGTATGCCGAATATCTCGTTCGAGGCGCCGGGGGTGGGAAGCATATTGTTTGAAGCATTTGGAATTTGTAAGGATTCAACACTACGCTTTGGCATATGGGGAAGCGTTATATTCAAACGACGTTGGACGGGTATGTGCATTGTTCACGGACGCGCGAAGCCGGCTGTGGTGACGACGGTGGAGGAGGCGACTATTCAGTAATCGATGAAAACATTGGTGTGTTGGATACTAGCGATTGGACCGAAGAGAAGTGTATTTGCATACAAAACTGTGAAGAACGTTGCCGCAATCGTTTACGGCGGATCGAGTGTTCGGCGGCGACATGTGGTAGTAGTGGTCTTTGCTTCAATCGACCGTGGGAAGTATACAAAATAATTCGTGTCGAATTGGAAATTCGAATAGCTGAAGGAAAAGGATTCGGTGTGTTTACGTTGGAGCCGATACCGAAGGATTCACTCGTTCGCGAATACGTAGGTGAAATTATCGACGGGAGTGAAAAGATTAGGAGGGATGGTGTGCGTCCGAGCGTGTACGCGATGGACTATGGTTCGGGAAAGTTTATTGATTCCAGTCGGTTCGGAAATATATCGCGATTTATGAATCATAGTTGTGAACCAAATTGCACAGCAGAAGAGTGGACCGTCGGTGGAATGTATCGTATTGGAATTGTGGCAAGCAGAAATATTTGGCCCGATGAAGAGTTTTCTTTCAATAAGGGCAGTGCATTCGGCTTGCAAGAGTGCAAGTGCGAGAAATGCCTCGCTCAAGTAGCTTGAAGTGTTTTACGTTGGAAATAATGTCTCAGGATAAATTATTCGAGATTAGCGCAGCAAGTAAGTAGTTGCGTACCGCAATATTCCGTGTTTTATGAAGAGGAAGGATCCTTATTGATTTGTTTCGTATTGTAGCTGTGAGCAGAAGCATGTATTTTGTTGAGGAATAGTATCAATGAATGACTTAGTACATTATATGTAGAACCAATGATAGGAGGGGCAATTTGTCCATCCGTGTTGTAACCTAGTGTTTGTTACTGTTTAAGATAGGTTGCGAGTTTTTCGTGGCTTCCATCGTCCATTTGCATCTAGGTCCATATGCCACTTTACTGTAAAAACGTTCGGTCTGAGCGCGAGAAATTGATCTCGATCGGGAAACATTGTTGTATGCAAACATCGCAATGATTCAGCGTTGCACACGCGAGATACAGCAACATATATATGTTCGAACTGCCAGGTTGGGGCGTTTTTAGATCCGTCGAGCAGGGTGATAACGCGATTAAACGTACTCCCTTGAGCTTTCCACACTGTTAATGCCAACGCCAAGTCAACGGCATGCTGTTCATACCGTATAGGCTTTCCTTCCTTTTTGGAGTCATCCAGGTTGAGTGTGTAGTTATCTCCGTTTGACTGTACTGTTCCGATTGGGATCACGACATATTTTTTATGACTTGGTTGGCCATCAGAATCAAAAACCCACGCGGATTCAAGATTTACATCATTGGGCCATTGTGAACCGTCCAGCATATTTCCTTCGCGATCTGTTAGCCGTACGTGTATAAACTCGGGGGGTACTGGCAAATCAACGATTGATTCCCCGCAGTGTATAGCTTCTTCGGTTAAATTTATCGCGTTAGTGAGCGCTTCTTTATCGTCCCAGTCTAGTGAGTGATATCAGCAACGCGTTCCGTTCGCAACACCAAGGGCGACATTTCCATTAGCGTTGTTCAGAACCTGGGCCGGTGCTCCATAATAAAAATACCCAAATAGTTCCGGATATTCTGCTTCGTTATACAAAAGTTATTGAACAAAGTCTGGGATCCCACCCAGGAGAGGCTTCCGCCATCGATACAGCAACAATTGGCTGCGGCGTGCCAATTCTGCGGCCATGCAAGTGTTTAATACAGCCCTGTCAACATTACTGGTGACGAGCACGACAGAATCATTTATCCAGCGTTCATCATCAATCCTGTCTTGTCGAGTTAGAGGTCGAGTTAGAGCAGTAACCATGCCCTTATCAATTGGGTGGTAAGTCGCGTCCGCTTTGCTCCATCGGTTTTGTTCAGGGTAAATACTGGATAGTTTTCGAAAGCGTTGTAGCAATTTTTGCTGGGTACGATATTCGCTTGCTCTTTGTTGTTTCTCCAGCTTAAAAACGGTAAACAAAGAAAACAAATATTTAGCTCGTAGTAGGACAGGGTCGTTTGTTTGTATGTACATGCATTTGCACAGTGAAGTCCCCCTTATGAATTGGAGTTGCCAAAAGTCACCAGTCTAGCAAGATGCACAGAGAGATAATAAGTGTTGCACTAGCAACAAACCCATATAAATTTAGAGTAACGTACCAGTAAAATGGATTTTCCGCCGAACGGTTTGTCATTTTCATAGAGCCCTCGCAGTCGTTCATCTAGTAGAACCAAGTGCTTTGCCTTGAACATTGAGATTTCGTCAATTATTACAAGGGCAACGTTCGGACCAAAGAGTTGTCGTAGGAACGCTGCCGATTGCGCTGACAGTCGGTTTCCGCTTTTGCCACACTTTAAGGCAGAATGAAATGTTCTTCCATTTATCAACTGACATGCCCCTGCCCCTGTAGGACATGTTGATACAACTTCGTATCGACGTCGGTGAACTTCGTGACATATTCGGCGAACAACGCATGATTTTCCGGTGCCCCCGCCTCCATGAACAAGGGTAAGAGTTTGCCCCGTTTGCCCATTCTCGATACCATTGAGTACCGTTTTAACAACAGCGAGCTGCTCACCCGATAATTCGCAGGGTTCAATGATGCATTCATCTTCTAGACGATCGTGAACACTACCAGTTCCACTTTCTGTTGCCGACGGTTGTTCGCTCGAATTATCCGCGCCCGAATCACCGTTATCATCTTGAAGCATTTGGATAGAGGTAGCAATATTCGATAGACTATTTTCATCGTAAGCTTTTATCCCAATAAAGCGAAATATCGGGTTCTGAGGAGATACACTATCAGAATCCATTGCCTCTGGAAGTTGTACATTATCGCAAACTACATTGTTGTGGAACACGGCCGAAAACGTCGCCTTCAAGGATGCAAAACCGGATCGCTTAATCGCAGAACCGACTGCGGTGCGTGTAAGAAGTTTATACAGATCTCCATTTGGAGATAATATTCCTTCAAATTCCGGGTCACGATTAGGTGAATGTGTACTGGCATGCGTCTGTTTCGAGTGAGTTCGAGGCGATTTCCAATAATCAGCTCCTCGATTTCTCCAATCTGTGGCGATTTGTTCGTTGCGGCTACTGCGGTATCCCTTTTTCATTAGATTCCTGATATATCGACAGCGTTCTCTCTGAATCAGAGGTACCGAACTGCGATCCCATGAATCACACAAGTTCATCAAGCCCGTTGCGTCAAAGGACCAATCTGCGCCCATTGCATTCCACGGCGTAAACGAGCATAACAAATATCGCGCGAGTTTATTACGCTTCTTCTCATCGATCGAATTTTCAATAGTATTGCTCCACGTTGGGGGAGGAGGTCCCCCAAACACGGGGGTTAACATTTTGGCTCGAATGAACCCGAGATGCGTTTTGAAGAGTGGGTGGGATGATCCAAAAGGAAATCCTTCTCGGGGGGGCCTTCCACTTCCACTTCTCTTCGTTTCTTGGTGTTTGGCCGGAAGCACATCAACAATGCATTCAAATACTATAGGAGAAAAGTCGACAAAATGTTGGCCGCGATGATAATTAGAGTCCGCCTGTGTCACGAAAATTATCTCACTGTTAACCTTGAAAGTTCGCACGCCACTGCCAGTACTCTGCCGCATTTCACCAACTTGGCCTGGTCTGCGTCATTGGTTGTATCTACAAGACCCGCTAATTCATCTTCGATTGTGATTGGCTCCATTTCATCTATTTGAGGTTTCTCCACAGCAATGCAATCTTCATCTTTTCTTCTCAAATCCTACACGTAATCTAAAAGCGCGAACGGAAATACATACCAAAAGGCGTCACTCGTAATAAATGAGCGATGTCCAGTAATCGCATAGGTCATGAGGGAATGAGACCATTCATGCGCCCCAGAAAAACTGTTGATCGTTCTAGTTGCTAAATATTTTCCCATTCGTAAATCCGTCTGAGAGTCGTCGGCTCGGCTTGGGTATTTTATATTGTGCTCCCCAGCACTCAGCAGGGCTGACGCAGCACCTTTCAGGGCAGCGTCATCTTTCGTCATGTAAGCTTGCTGGTATTCCTCAATCATGCCACCAGAATCTTCACCGTTGATCAACGACGAGTTCGTGTGCGAGGTGGTTAGAGCTGCAAGGATAAGATTGGTTTCAACGACATTAGTATCGGTTGCTGGTCGTGTAAGTTCCCATACGAGAGGTCCTTCACAATGTGGGCGAAAACTTTCACCTTTCGTATACGAATAACCATTGTCAATGGCAGTGAGAATGTGTGACCGCAATTTGTGCCCCACTACTATAGGGGCGACTCCTGCACGCGCATTACCCTTGCGTTCTCGTATCACAATCAGTGGACACGTTGGCCCTTCATGTACACCTGCGGGTCATGCTAGGCGGCACATGTATTTCCCTCGGTTGCCTTTGAAGCACGTAGATGTATGCGAATGGAAATTCGTAACTGCTACGCGCATTTGCGCAGCCTTCAGGAAGGTCTCGAAATCAGCTGACGCATCGGGCAAGGAAATTTCAAATGGTTTCGGCAGACTACCAGATTTCGATAAGCGATCACTGCGCCACTCGTGTACTGTGTTGTCCAATTTGGTGCAGCACACAGATTCTAGCCACTTTGCGGCACGCTCGCATAGCACAGGAGAACACATAATTCACGATAACAGCACTGGGTTAAATTTTGATCCGTAAAGCGTTATGTGAATGTGAAGTCTACCATCAGCTTGAGGCTCCACTACTGCAGCATGAGCTGCTATCGTCCCATAAGCTCCCAATTCTCTTTGACTGTAATCTCGAGAAACTCTTGTGTCACTGGCTATATCAGAGCGCACAATGGCATTAAAAATTTGGTTTGTGCACCTATGGAAAACACGTGCTGCCAAAGCCGGATATGCATTTGAAATTGCCATTCTCCCTCGGGCACTAGACCGTACAGAATCGGATAAATCATCTTTAGGGCACTCCTTTTGCTGAAAAATGACATTTGGTTGGTTCCAAGCATTGCGTTCTCGAAGTTCGGCAATGCGATGGAGTTCAAGATCATGATGCTCTGGGGGTGCAACGATAACCCAGTGCTGAGGTATCCCATATCGTGCTCTCAGCGCACCTATTTTTGGTCGTGTGGTTGCGCGCTCGAATGGAGAAAAAGGTACACACCATCCGACCAGCGACAATATGCGTAATAAATACGCATTTACCCGCTTTGATTGAGGTGATTCAGGATTCATCTTTGTCTTGATAAGCACGTCTCTAAATTCTTGTGAATTTGCTAGTTTCCCAAGACGCACAAGAACTGCAGTACGAGTCGATCCGACATGCGCCGCTCTCTTTATAGCCGTGTGGCGTTGAAGCTGATTGAACAGAGTAGCCACTAAGGCAGTATCCTTTTCAAATCTCCCATCATAGTACCGCATTAAGCGCTTTATTAGTTTCGTAGGCCAGGTACCATGGGGGAGGCACTTCCCGCCTTTCATAAAAAGCTGCGGAAACGCTGCTGCTATCATTTCTCCATTTTGAGACCACTCCGCAATAGGTTCTTCACCCTGTGTATCAGTGACGACAGGGGGCTCGGCTGTCTCTGGTAAATCATGATCAAGCATCGTTAACATCGCGTCGACCGCCGCATTTTTTACTGACAGATCCAAACTGTCAACATCTTTTAATACGGCCGATTTCGAAATAATGGGCACGTCGACATTGTCATCTTTGTATTCCTCACCAAAACGCTCCGTCACCACATCGTCATCCAACCTTTTAGCTCTCTCACTTTCCATAATCTCCACTTGATCGTACACAGCAGATTCTAAGCTAGCTAAAGCGAGTTTTTCCATTTCAGATTTATCAACTTGAATGTGGGTATCCCGAAAGTAATCATGAATATTCGTGAGCACGCGCAACCGGGAGTAGATCTTGTCGACAGGCATCTGAAACATACTCTAATAAAGTTTGCTTTTAGCTTTCCACTCCGCACGTGATCCCACAAACGTCACCCTCGGGATACTGGTTTTAGATATACAGGGAAGAGCCTTCGAGCATTCCACAGGACCATCCGATGGAAAGCAAATTGCGTGACCGATGGCGTGTTTCCCAGATACTGAAATCTCTTGCTTGACTGCTCTCACTGGAGCGACGCATTTGCTAGCAACCTCTCCTAACTTAGGTAAAGTACTGGCTCGCCCATAATCATGCCCACAAGCAATACTAAATTCTGATTTACGAGGGTCACACACGCATTTACTGCAGAGAGGGATTGAAACCAAGTCGGGAATCAGCTCTGGGTTCAAGTGATATAGTTGCCCATCTTTTCGATAAACCTGGAGGTGATGCTTCACAATCCACTCCGGCATTTTATCAATTTCGTCTGCTTCGGATGAAGTCAATCAAAAGACATCGTGTAGCTTGTCAAAGTTTACTAGGTGTACGCGATCTTCAATCGTATTAAGAAATTCTCAACATGAAGCGCAAGCCTAAATATCTCCTGAGTTTCCGGAACTACGAAAAACCCGATCTTGGCATGATTTCGCTGTTGCAGCGTTGATCGGTTCGTCCAGATTGTTCAGTAAACGTTTCACCGTAGTCTCACAACCTGGTCCTTCGACGCTTTCGTTGCTAAAAAATGCACGTCGAAGGATCAATCGAACAGCAATGAAAATAAAGAAGCGCGAGACGGGGACGTTTGTAAAGTTCCCCCTCAGCATCGCCAATTGTTGTTTCGTCAAATTCGTAAATGACGTAGCCTTTTCAATTAATATTTCCAAGCGAGCCGCTTCATGCAAAGAATCAGTGATGGTACTTTTCTGTGGCTTGGGATTCTTAGACCGTTTCTTGGGCAATTCTGCTGACTCTTCACATGGTGCTGGTTCACATGGTCGTTTCCTTACACAACTATCTACGCTTACCGCGTTCAACATAATTGTTTCTGGACGTATATTACAGCGGTGCCGAATCAGATTCCCAAAACGGTACCGTTCATCACTGTCAGGAAAGCAAACCGCAACGTAGTGCTTTCGTGCATCGAGCGAGACGTAATCAGTGACACGACCGGCCGCGCGGTGATAGATTACAACCGGATCTTCATTTATAGGATCTCCCATAAGAGAACCAAACTCAGTGGGGGTAATAACGTAGATTCCATCAGCACACAAAGTAACAATCCGGCGTTTTAGCATGTACGCCATCGCCGAAAGAGGTATCACCCCCGAATACTCCAAGTATTGGTTTGGACGAGCAACCAGATCGCCCAAATGCAGTGGTTCATGCCCATAAGCGCTATGGAGTTGACCAGGCGCACAACCTCTACAGCAACCTTAACTCTCAATGAAAATATATGATTTGAGGCTGCCACCCCAAACGGCCGACGAACACCCGTCAATTCTGCTGCTGTCCAGACTGCATGATAAAGACAATTGCCGATTCCTGGGACGTCAATTCCAAATATATTTACTGAAAGTCCGCCACAAGGAAGACGCTGCATTCCACCTCGCCATCCAGCTCGTCTTTCCGGATAATGTCGGGCAGCTCTTGTCACTCGGGACAACCACAACTCGCGAACCAGTTCACTAACCATTGTGTCACCGATATTGCAAAATTTATTATGAGGAAATATTCACCAACGTTGATTGCAAGCGACTACGGGATTCACTTAACGGACACTGAAAGATCGGAATTGACTACCCACATGATAGAGACAATTGTTGATTCTCGGAACGTCAGATCCAAATATATATATTGGAAGCCATCACAAGGTAGACGCTGCCCGAAGTCTCCGCCGTGAGTTGAGTTCGCTATTGGGGCTGACGATTGGGCCGGTAAGAACGGAAATGACCTCTTTCCCGGTTAGGATTTACTGCTTGACAGTATTTGACTCGGTGGGGAACTTTGATTGATCGAAAGTGACCACCAACTCCAACAAAAAAATCAATTCAAACATGGATTTCGCCGAGCTCCACACCGCTGCCCCACAGCGTCTGAACGTCGGAGTTGAACCACTACGGTGGCTAGACGGCTCGCGAAACGCGTATACAATCCAGCGATGACATCGTCCGCATGGCTGAGAGCGACCGAGGTACGCATCATTGGTGGCTGTGCCGCATAGACCCCAACACGTAGGATATGGTGTGCCTCTAACTTACTCATCAATTTATCACTCATCACGTTATCAACTTAATGTACGAATCATCTGATCATGGCGGTCATTGAGGCGAGTTTGATTGCTACGACAGCCACCCACCCCACCGCGGGCCCTATACTGTGCTATCGCAGCGCCAAGCAAGTTTCAGTGGAATGCCTCAATTTATCACTCATCACGTTATCAACTTAATATACGAAGCAACGATCATGACGATACCACCCGAGTATCGAGTGTCGCCCCAACTGTATCACATTTTGTAGAGTCAGGTAATGGCACCATCCTCCATTCGTGCCGCTTTGTAGCTCGGAGTTTGGGGAAGAATTTGTCGACAACTATTACTCAAGCGCCAAGAAATTGATTTAAACTACCTTTTGATGCGGGCAACATCGTGTCAACGGCTTGGAATTCCACACGGAGTACCTATTCACGCCGTCATCCCAACAAAGTGGAAACGTTTAGTGAAAACGTTGGATCTACACGCGGACCCAAGACGCTTGAGCAGGAATCGAGACGCGCTGGTTCAATCGGTTAGAACCGTCGTATTTGCGCCAGAAATGCATCACACTCGAGAACTTCATGCGCGAGCTCATGTACAAGTCGAATGAACCGACTGTGCTGATCAACTTCCTCGAAGGCTACCTGGGCAAGGTTAACGCGCGGCCAACAGACCCCGTGGCATATCGCCCAGCAGCTCACCTCCCGAAGGACTTCGTCCACCACAGCCGCAACACGAGCGAGAGCTGTTCGAGAAGATGTGGGCTGAGAACTTTAAGCGGTCACATGTGCACTACTCGACAAGTGTGCCGACGACCCAGATGGCTAGCTAGACAGGGAGAACGCTGGAGGAGTGATGAAGGGGTACAGGCTCCGCCTGGTGCCCGCCATTTGATTTATCGTTTAAATGGTTGCGCAGCTCATGCGCTTTTTTCTAGTGGGACTTGTTTCTCCTTTAGTCGTTGGTAGAGCTACAGGAACCTGCTTTTGAAGCCAGCGGCGGCGTCCGAGTAACAGAGCTCGTGCTGGAATGGGCGCATTATTATATCTACCGTATCATTGAATAATTGCAGCGAAATGTAACGTAGGCTACCATTTAAGCCTTCTTCTTGCACAAATTAATAATAAAACCTGTGTAATAGATTGAATGTTCGTAGTTGATACGGATAGAGAGCGTATAAAGGTTTTTCCATTTGAAAATTGTATGGGTCCAGTACCTACGAATAGAGTGGACTACACCATGATGATCTCGAATTAATCCCTATTGGGCTGTCCGTCCTACGTGACCGTAGCACTACCAGGATACATCTAACGACTGAACAATTACGCTGCGTAATTTACGTCTATTTCTGTCCATGAACGATCGCTGTCATTACTTTCTGGGTCCAATCGGCGAGTTCTTGGTGCGACCGAGCCAGCCTCTCGAGTTGCTGGGATCGGATCTCCAGCAGCCGCATGATCTCGTCCTGTCTCGGGAATTCTTCGGCTTCCGCTGGTTCATTAGACGTCTGTGGGGCCCGTTCAGGAGACTGCGCGACTTCAACGCGTGGCGCCACCGCAACGAGTCCAGGAGACGGAGGTGGGGGAGCTGAATCCGTCGTCTTCCTCCTCTTGGGGGACGTTTCCTCCAGCTCTGCTTCTTGCACCATGGCCTCCTCCATTGCTCGATTGAAATTGCTTCTAGCTGATTGTTGGGACGTCACCGTCGAGCTCTGGCTGAAGCACTCGGCCATCATCAGGTGCAGCTGCGCCGTGCTGCTGTCCTGCCACTGCTGGCGCAGCTTCGTGAGCTGGTCGCTGCATTTGACGGCGTCCACCTGCAGCCCCAGCGCGTCGTTCTCATTGATGGCGGCCGCCACGACCCCCCAGGCCTCGTGCACGTCCGCCACCGACTGGGCGTCGTCGAACAGCCCGC
>JAHWLE010001345.1:0-12143 GCA_024679135.1 Phytophthora foliorum
CCCCACTGGAGGCACTCCCCGGTGAAGGGAACGAAGGAACCTGCTTAAATTGGCAAAGTGCCCATTTCAGATTTAAACTACCTCCAGAGGTGGCTTGTTTTGAAACTGAGCAGAAAACTATCAAAACGTAAGCATGAGAAAGCGGGAAAACTAAGCACGTTTTTTGCATGGTTCGACTCCCCCTATTAGGGAACTTTAGACGACGCTCGTACTTCAGCTTCAACAAATGCAATCGTCTCTCTATGCAATCTGAAAGTGAGTCTCAATCGGCATTTTCGGTCACCAGCAAACCTTAGGTTACGAAACGAACGCGAATGAAGAGGCACGTTGCTGGCCAGGCTATCGCTCATTCCTGAGTATTCACATCTACAAGCATCAGCGCTCAAGCAAACGCCCCACCCTCCATCGCGTAAACCACGACTCGTCAGAAGTTCGCTGCTGTCAGCGATATTGTCTTGTTGCGGGCTGTGAACGCCTTTCAGTCTTACCAAGCTCCTGTGAGAACCGCTAACGAAATTATGATTAGGAAAGTCTTCGAAGACATTGCAGTTCACTGTGAAGCGGATCCGGAGTTCGTAGTAGACAAACCAGGCATAGCTCTCAGGACACGATTCGCAACATTGGTGCCTAACCTCAAGCGGAACCAGTGCCAACCGATGCGAAAGTCAGGTGCTGTAGAACTGTTTCAGGAGCGAGATCGGCTTTTGCTCGATATCATTGTGCAGACAAACGACTGGGAAGACAAGGCCGCCGCTGAAAACAAAATTAAGGATGCCAAGTGTCAAGCAATCGAAAGCTCGGTAAGTACGAGTACAAGGCCCATCGGCTAGCATTTGAAGAAGACCAGGCGAACAAGCGGCGTCAGCACGAGCTACAACTCTAAAATCGTCGCTTAAAAGTTGATGAAGAGCGAGAAAAGCGAATGTTTGATTTCATTCGAACGGTTCTAGAGCAAAATAAGGCTACACAGCAGTGCATGTTGGTTGAAGCCTTCGGATCGCTAATATTAAGGTATACATCGAGGGTAGGAGACGTTAAACCGAAGACATAGAGATCTGGTTGTCTAACGATTGGATGCACGTATGGCAGTTAGTCAAAAGCACGTCGACGAAGAAGAGATTCCCAACTGCAGTCAGGCGCACACGGTTCTTATTGCCCCAGGTGAGGACCTCCCACAGTATTTTTACGTGGGCGAACCCCCATTCTACACTTTCTCTGACACTGCTCATGTCACGGTTGAACAAAGCTGCTGCAGTAGACCTGTTAATTGACGGGCAGGAAATAGAGCGGCCACATCCGTTGGTGGGATCGCCGTATATTTGTTTTCCGCAGAATATTCCATTTCGATCCTCTTCCATGAGATTGATAAGACCACTCAGATCGAGCATTGTCGAGTCGTGACGCCTTCCTTCGAGGGGCTCGTATACGCTGATAAGCAGACCATCAGGAGTCTGGACATTTTGCAAATTAAAACAGTGTCTGCGCGGATGCCCGTTATACAGTGATCTCTGCAGGTTTTCGAACTCAGAGGTGGGTTCTGCTCTAGCATAGGTCTCGGCACATACTGCTTGGTACAATCGCTAAATGCCCAACAGGTTCTAATTGGTAATCCTTTGGTGTGAATTGGTGGCAGCGTACTGTTAATTCTGTGTGGAACTAGTTGGAAAATGAAGCACAGTAAGTTGCGATGTTGATTAACGATGTGCTGAGCTGTTGCTTTGACAACAAGACTATCGGACCCCATTCCACTGCCAAATTCACTAGCAACAATGAGCAATTTAGATGCCTCAGAGAGGCGGTAACAAAGCATTGCCAATGCTTCGACCCTGTTAACTCAGTCCCTCCAAGGCGTCGTCACACCACCAGCAGGGAGTTTGAGCTTGGCAGCAAGCATCTTCAACTCAGCAATTGTAAAGCGATAGCGGACCTTGGCTGTCGCATCGTCCAGTATGACGTCAAATATTCTACTTGTATGCATAGAAGGAGCTGCACAACGCAGGCGAAATCAGTTTTGCTGTTACAGGATAGCATTCTTCTTTTAAAGCGCTACTTGTTTCTCCGGGAAAGCATCCAAACCAAAGCGTCAACAACCAGAGCTTGCTCAGGCGACTCATGGGGGGCAACAAATACCATTTTTCCGTGCGACTGTGAATCTCGAATGCTGCAGACCCTTAAGATAGACGGACGCTCACTAACCTACTCGAAATAGTTATTTTTTACGTCCTAATCGCTCCGTATCTGAAAGTGAGGCTGAAACGTGGTCGATTTGGCCACTCCGAAAGTTCTCTATTGAGTGCGAACTCTGCTGATGTTGTATTAGCAAACATTATATCGCCGCCACAGCCACTGACTATCTGATTGGTAGAAAATAGTCCCATAAATAACTTAGGTTTAGTTAATGCATAGTAAAGCCTATTAAAATAAAGAGAACAGACGTAGGACGGTCGTGGAAGCTTCTAGAAACATCCATCCGTCTGAACTGCGGGGCGGCACTTTATGGCCCATTTCTAACCAGACGAATTGCCTGCCACGTGTGCCACAGGGTTAGGTTGCTCTGTGCGATGGTAGTTCGGCCTGGAACGGTGCGTGCCACGCCATGAAGCAAGATGCGGTCGAAATTTTCACCGCCTCATATTTTGTCGGACCTTCAGCCCAGCTCGCGGTTCGACCCAGCATCGCATGTAGTTAGAGGTGGAGACCAAACGATGGTTAGTAGTGGCCCCAATACGCTATTTAATCAATATTGCTCACGCTTCTTCATTCTGAATTTTGAATTGCAGTGACCTGGTCGGAGGTGGAAAGCAACGACGGCAACGCATGCGACACAGAAGCTGAGAACGCGCTTCCTCTGCTAACTCGGTGGACTGTGCAGAGGCCGGGGACTACGGCTCCGCCGACGTCGGACGATCATACGGATTAGTCTGTTGCGCAACTGCGGATGGAGTGCACGAGCTGCAAGATCCATGTCAACCGCAAGACGTCACCCGAAGAACGCATCAAACGCCTTGTCGAATTTGACCAGTATCATCTCAGTTTGATCGCAACGACAGTAGACACAGTATCTGCAGCTGAGAGCAGTTTTGGTTAACGTTGAAAGAACGGTTGTGACCGCATGCTCCCCATGCTTTTGGCTATGCCACTCGATTCGCGGTGACCGGAGGCAAGGTTACTCGACAGCAGCTTGACACCGGAGAAAACCAAACTCTGGCATTTTGGCGTGACTTCACACCGGATATCAGCACGAACCGCAACGATTTCAATCAATTCCTCAGTCCGAGTGCCTGACTCACTGGATTTGATCCTTCGGCTATTGTGAAACATACCGCAGTGGAGCTACTCTACATGTGGAAGGTGCTTCATTTTAAATACCAGAGAGCTCTTGCAAACTTCACCATGTCTGGTGAACACGATGACATTTTTTACGCTTATTGCGACGGATCGCTAGACGCACTCTATCTAAGGGAGTGTTTGGAAGTCAACCACGAGTTAACCAGCTTTGTCGGAGGTGGGATGCTACCGCAGGACCAAGTTGACTCTCTCAAGTGTGGGTGCGACCCTGGCTCCGAGATGCAGTCTCCACCTTCGAAGAAGATGAAGCTGGAGATGCGTTCGACTATGAAAGACGACTATGACAGACATCGCATCAAAACTGAACGACAGTTCTCCGTTGTCTGTGGACTCAATTCTCAAGATTCACAAACTGATTGAACACGTCGAAAGCCGACTCGACACCTTAAAAGCCAAAGGAAGATATGACGCAGCGTTGGAGAATAGCGCGGCTGTATGTAGGGAGAAGTTGTGGGAGATGGAGGCCAACCTGTGCAAGAAGAACTGACCGACTACACGTAGTCAGGTAAAGTTGGTGATCATAACTGCTGGCGTGAAACTGCAAATTATTTGATAATCCATCAAACCTAGCACTCGTGATGCAAGCAATTTGAAAGCTATGAACTTCTATCTGTACTTGTTCTCTACCTTGTTTAATATGCACTAAATCTGACGATATCGTTCGGTAGCAGCAATGGCCCCGGGAACACCGAGCTCGACCGTAGAAGAAGGGGTAACGTTAGTCTTCAAGCGAAATAGAATTTTCATTCTACTGTAGTGAAGGTACGTTTGTTCCAGCTTTTGTGGAACTGACATCCCTCGGGCTAGCTCACGGCGGGTAATTCCCAGCCCTGTCTCAGTGTGGTTTGCTTCAAGGTTCGCTTGAAGCGACGCATGTACGTCCTCCATCGCTGTTGCATATTTCTGCCAGTTAGGACAAGCCCACGAAGCGCTTCATTGTCCGTTTTACGAATGAGATTCTTCGCTAGTGCCGTGAAAGCGTCTATTTTCTTGACCTTCGACGTTTCTGCCATCGTTGTCACTCATGGTGTTCATCTTGTTACAGAGAACGTTAGCCATTCGCATCTAAAACATCGGAAGCGCGGGGATCACTTACTCGTGGTGATGAACAATGATTGCCAAGTGAAGTTCGCCAGTGGGGGGAGGGAATGGGGGAACCTGCTTAAATTGGCAACGTGCTGATTTCAAATTCAAGCCACCTCCAGAGGTGGCTTGTTTTAAAACTGAGCGGAAAACTGTTGAAAAAGTAAGCATGAGAAAGCGGTCAACGAAGCACTTTTTGCATGGTTCGACTCCCCCGAATAGAGCGATTATCCCTCGTGTATGATTTGAACCATTTGGTGTATACTACAGTGGTTATGGTGATTAGTCTCACTGAGACTATTTTATTTGATAGATTGATGGACTTGCAATAGTCTCACTCATACTACTTATGGACTAAGACTATTTATGTTGAGCGAAAATAGTATCACCTCTCATTTGCCTTGGCCTGCACTGCTTTTTTGTGTAGTCGGGGTTGGATCAATGGACTCTCCATCAAAATGTGCCTGGTGTTTCGTCACTGTTTTTTGGAGATGGGAAGCTGAGCGACAGACCAGGCCCCGTCGATGCCTAGTGACAACCCACACCTAATCATCGCATTGCGTGCGTAGGACACGTAATTCGTGTCTTTCTGCAGATTGACATCTTTCACTGCCTGGGTCGCAAGCTAAAGGGCAAACGTTTTACCAGGATTTTGAAGCTGGCAGATCGGACAAAATTCTGGTCAGAACTTGAAGTAGTCAGACTATTTTCGAATTTCAGAATTTGATGCTCGCAATAAATAGGCTAGCTGAGACTACTTATTGACTAAGACTATTTCCGAACATAGACTGATTACCGTAACCACTGTAGTAGTCTCCTATTACAGTGCAACTGAACCCTTTCGTTAACGCCATACAGGAACTGTTTGGAGGGACACCATACAAACTTCAAGTTAAACCCCCCTAAAAGGGTACTTTAAGTCCCTTTCTATTACATAAGGTTGCAGAGGTTACCCGCGTGAAAATATAGAAAGAGAGAGGTTTATCGTGTCCTTTCGATAAAAAGGATACGCCATGTACCATTGTACGGTATGATTTTGATTGGTGGATGAGCTGCAAAACTAGCAGCAAGAACAGTACCGTGGTGGACTAGAGCAGTACCGTGGGGACCGACACCGGTAAAAAATCAGAGGAGTGAGGAGATAGGGTGAGAAGACCCAGGACAAAGATGCTTCGAACGTCGACGCCGACATGTGGAGATCGCATGGGGCCTGCAGATTGGCAGCACAGCACGAAGGCATGCCGAGCGGCGATACTGACGTGTGGGAATTGCGTTGAAGTTGCAAAGTGCAGCCAACGAGTGGAGATCACGAAAGACGCAGGCGAGTGGTGAATGCGAGGCTCGGTACAGTTACACGCACTACAAGAATCTGCATGCCACGCTCTACGGAGAGACAGCGATGTGCCAGGACCAGGAGCACAAGGATCTCGTGCTGCTCAAGCATCTAAACATTCCGAGGAGGATATTAGTAGCGGCGCCGTGTACGAGAACCCGCTCAGTGTACTCGCCGTGATTCAGCTGCTCCAAGGCTCACTGGTCTCGCCCCGGCCGGTAACACATCGTGGATTACGAGCGTGAGGGATTCATTGTCAGCGGAGGCAACGTCTTCGTGACCATGAATTTCTGCACCAGCGAAGACCTGTACAACTACGCCACGCCCAAGCCCAGTCGCCTCTTGCAGATGGCGGCCACTCTTTGCCCATATTGTCCAGGGGTTCAGCTAACTGCACGCCGTGGGCGTCCTGCACCGCGACCTGTCACTGGAGAACGTCCTGTTGAAGGGCAGGGGGGGGCATGTTCTGCGAGTTCGACCAGAACGCCGACGCCAACGAGTTCTAGGCCGACGTGGTAGAAAATTTCTACTGCATGAATCCCGAGGTGATGCAGGGTGTCGTATACAACCCTAAGAGTTCCGACGTCTGGACGCTCGGCGTGCTGCTGTTCGTGATGCTGACGGGCTCATCGCTCTTCGCCGACGTGGCCAGACGCGCGCAGACCCTGTCCGTGCGGTGTGGGCAAGACCTGGAATCTGTGGCCTAAAGCAGCAGTTCGCCAACTCCACGATCCCCTGCTTTCCTACACACTGCGTGGGTCTGTTCTAGATTCGGCTCATGGTCCGTACTGACGATGTCAAGGCGAACGAGCGCAACTTGTGCGTGAATATCATCGCACAACCCCGACAGTGATAGCGTAGGGACAATGCTATGCTGTGATGCTGTTATTGCTCACATTGGTAATGAACTAATCTTGCTAATTAATTTGCCTCACCATCTGCGTTAGACTTCTGCTGAGCTTGGCGCTCTTTCAAGAACCGATGCTGGGCTTTATAAATCGCCGACGTCCGTTTCAAGTTGCCGTCAATTGTATAGACTTGTTTGTGCAAGTAAATGAGGTGGTATTTCTGCCAGCACGTCCGATTTTGTTGCTGGCACAGATGCGGATTTGAGGGGTCGACAGGATATGAACGCTTACACAGCGCAACTTCATGGGTTTCGCAATAGTCGGTTTTTTGGATAGCATTTCTGCATTCAAATTTGCACACCGTGCATTTGCACTTTGACCGGCTTCTCTCCTGCTGCACCATCCACGACCCTTTTGCCACGCACATCTGTGGTCGATCTCCAGGAGTCATAGGCGCAGTCGTATTCGACGCTTGAATTGACGTTGGTGCCTCTGCTGTGCTAGTGTGCACCATACCACAGACACTATCGATACATTTATTCCAACACTCATTGAATAGGTCTCGTACGAGTGTCGTCACAAACGATCGGTGACTATCACCGGATCTAGACCTCGATTGTTCATTGCAATCTCGTGAAGCATCACTGCTATCACGCGCTAAGCCATCACATATATAGGCATTGCACCTGGCGATGTCGATCGTGGCCATGGCAAGTTTTTTATTCCATTTTTGAAACGAGTGGCCGTCGGCTAATGAAAATCGACCACGCAGTTGATCATGGCGGTTGACGCCTTGCATAGCAGAGTTGTATTCACCAATACAAGTAGGGGCTGTGAAAGCGACTTTTTCATCTTTGGTTCGACGATGGACTGTAGATAAACTAGACGCATCGGCATTGGCGACGACATTTACGATTGAACCAACAACCCAACTAGCCGCAACAATGTGCTTTGCTAAACAAACGCCTTGCTTCATGAAGCCACGTGATTTTTCATCTTTCTTTAGGACCATCGTGAAATGAGGAAAATGCTTGCTAGACGAGCGCACGGTGCCGCGCCCATAGAGACCAATCGACCTAAGACTCTCCAATAGCGAACACGAGATGTAAAAATTGTCTGTGTTTACGATCAGACAAGAACCTTTCCAGGGTAACGTAACGTCCATGATATGAGATCGAATTTCAGACGACTTCGCAGTGAGATCAGCGTGCTGCAAAATTCCTTGGCGTGGAACTACACCATCCATCCGGTCGCCAAGATCTCTGGGGCAGTGTAACTTGAAACCTAACACGTACCACGATGTTGAACAGCAGCTAGCGTACAACTTGAAATGATACTTTCCTGTAGGTTATTGTGGGTTGAATACTATTGAAACGCTATGCTAGCCTCATCAACTGCCACATTTCGGCCAACATCTACATGGTGCAAGCATCGCGATTTGAGAATGCTGATAAGAGGTCGTATTCTTGCGGCTGGATCTCGCTGTAAATCTGCGGTGGTAACAGCCGAACGAAAACTCAAATTCCTGCGAATGTAGATAAACCTACGCCATGTCATAATCGATTCCAAGCCAGTAGCACGAGCCCCAGGAAAAATAGTTGCCTCTTCGTCATCAACCCAATAGTTTCCCATCTCACCTTTGTCAACTACGTCATGTACCACATAATACCCAGGAATTTCATCAGTTCATCTAACGTTACTGGACTCGCCGATGGGCTATCAGTGGCATCTGCGTATCCGTTCGTACAAACTATTACTTGGCTCCAAAAGGACAAAGGAATAAATGCGAAAAAAAACTGACGTTGCTGAGTGACCGAATAGGTGTTGGCTGTCCTGGCGTAATTTCGTAGTCGACGATGTATCAGGGTGCGTGAATAAACCTGGAGGCTGCCCTGTCGATGCTGTCGTGTGAAAATGTCATCGATTCGATTTGTTCAACCTCCGCAGGACTCAAAGCAATTTGCAACTCTTTTCGACCACGAAAGGCAGATTGCTCACGATAGTTTTCTTCGTCCACCTTCTCAAATTCGTCGGTGAGTGCAAGGATATTTTATAGCTTTGGAACCATGTTGCACAGCGCCGTCCAGGACTCTCCAAAATGTAATTCTCCTCGACGTGCTTTTGCAAACTGGCGAACGCCACAAAGTAGGACGTTCTCAGAAACCCTATGGACATGGTCCTTGCCTTGGAAGCTAGTGCAAGTCCATTGCACCTCAAACGTGGCCAAAGGCACGCCGATATTGTCGGCGGTTTTTTCGAACGCTATACTGTACCGAGTCACAACACCTGTCACGTACGTCGATCCAAGATCCGGATACAAACGAAGTGGGACCCACTCCTCCTCAGCTGGAGAAAACGCCACACTAGCGCCAACAAACGTCTCAGTAGCAGCGCGGGTACTGCGGGTCAGCTCTTCTTTTATTGCTGCAGCCGTGTCCATCTTTTTATTACGCTTGCGGAGAGGAGCCTTCCCCTTCTGCGCCGGCTTAGACGCTTGATTTACACTTCGGGTTGAGTGGGGGCGGATTGTTTCGGCTTGGTGCGTCGTTTTGTTTAGGTTTTGTTGCCAACGCCGGCCTCGTAGTGCGCTGATCCAACGCAGAGGCCACTGATGCTCCGAATGCAGAGACGCCATTTCCCCGGATGTTTGCTGCCCGATGCAGGGAAGAATGCCTTGGCTCGCCATTTTTGCTAGTGTCCAAGTTCAATCCAGTAGCATTTGTGTAGCACAATTTGCAACAATTGCTACTGTCGCCAAAATCTTCGAGAAATCCACCATCAGGGGCAGGAAGGTTTAGCGATGCACACCATCATGCGAGCAGAAATGGTGAATAAACTTTTTACACCACGTACAGTTGCGGTCAGTGCTACACTCGTTCTTGAAGACTGCACATCTTGTGTGGTCAGACATCGCGAGCTGGTTCGGCAGAGCCGCTACGCTATCCGGTAGAGCGCTTGCAGAAGTTGTTTGCAAATTTATTGTGGGCCCACTAATATCGATATTGTTTGTGTCATCACACACGAATTCACCACCCTTCAACGTATCTGAGAGAGGAAGAAAATCCTGTCGTTTCTTGCTGCGACCACATGCGAGACCAGCGCTTTCATCACCGAGAGAAGTATTGGCATCATCAACACGATCATTCAAACTAATATCACCATGCGATTCTGCGCTTCCATCACCATGGACATGAACCCGCTCGGTCGCACCACCGCGGATATCACTGGGCGACGTGAGATTGCGATCGAGGTCACCAACAATACGACGTTCAGTGACAATGGTACCAGTAACCACTTCGGCACTGGTTTCGCCGCATCCCGTCAAGTTAGATCCCTCCGTATTGCTGGCGTGATTGCGTACACTAATTGTTCTCTTGTAGTGCTCCAGAAATGATCGTTCTCCCAGAAAGAAGTCTTCACCCTCCGTTCCGTTCACGTCACCGTCAGGAGGGATGTAGCGGTATAGATGACTGCGGCTATTTCGACTCGGACGCTTGGAATTCCAGCCAGCTTCACAACGAATTCGCCACACAGCTCCGAACATAGCTTGATCTTATGCCAAGTCTGTATCTTGAGCAAACGTGCCAAAGTAATTAGCATCATGACAGTGTGTGTCATTGCGAAAACAATATCGTAACGAGACGCATTGGAATTAGACCAACCGATTGATCCGCCCGTAGTGACTGTCGTCGCATAGAAGTGCGCTCACTAGTGCATTGTACGTGTTGCTTCCGTTTACCCGGTATGTGTTTCTATTGGAGCTGCGATAATTTCAAAGTGAGTCAAAGTCCTTGAGGAAGAAGCTCACAATAAAAAAATAGGAACACAAGTTCAAGTCGTGGGGAGCAAATGTACTCTTTTTTGTATGGGTCGGTTGAATCTTAATGCACCGTAGTATCTTGAAAGGTTGCTACTGTGGGTTCACAAGATCCTCCTCTCGTGGGTTGATTGGGCTGATGGGGCTCACCGTTTGCTGGTAAGACAAGGTGCTCTGCTGAGAAGGCTATGACTGTGTTGTCTAAGGTGCAGAGAGGAAAATGGTAATGTGCAGGAGGAAAATGGTAATGGATTGCAAGTAGTTGACTAGACTCGCTAGCGTATTTCGAGCCGGCAATGAGCATCGTCACGGAGAGCGACGACCAGTAGCATTGTTTGTTCGTGGGCGCCGTCGTAGAGCACGCGTCCAGCATCAGGACCGTCGACAAGCCGCTGCATGGACAGCGGCAGCACGGCTTGTTGGCGGGCAGCGTCATGGACAGCAACGGCCAGCAGCACGAGCCGTTGTCGATCATCGCCTTGAAGAGCGGCAGCCTGCATCGGGGTCGTTGTTGAGCTGTGTCACGGAGCGCAATACCAGTATCAGAGCAGCGTCGTGGGCGCAACGACCAGAATTATGGCTGTCCGCGAGCAGCGCTGTGAAGCGCGCCGCCCTGCATCAAGGTTGTCAGCGAGCAGCATCGTGAAGAGCGATGATCTGCGTCATGGCCTGTCGGCGATCAGTGCCGCGATTAACGACGGTCAGCAGCGTGACCCGCCGTCACTGACTGCAACGACCAGCTTGTCTATAGCGTCTTGGAGAGCAATAACCAGCATCAGGATCATCGTTGAGTAGCGTTGAGAAGCAAGACGGCCAGTAGCAAGGCCGTTGGGGAGTAGTGGCTTGAGATTCGACAGCCAGCATCCGGGCCGCAGGGCGAGCGGCATCCTTGAAAGCGACGGCCAGCTGTACTGTCGGGAGCAGCATCCTCGGAAGCGATGGTCAGCATGGTCATGAGAGAAACGGCCAACATCACGGCCGTCGGTGAGCAGCATCGTGAAGCACGAGGCCAGCTTCCGGACAGTAGGCCAGCAGCATTGTGGGGCGCAACGGGCACGTCAGGGAGAAGTGGCTTGAGAATTCGTAGCCAGTAGGATGGCCGTCTTCGATCAGCATCCTTGTCGGTGATGGCCAGCATGGCCTGTTGGCGAGCAGTGTCGTCAAGAGCGACGGCGGGCATTGCGGCCGTCGACCAGCAGCGTCGTGCAGCGTGACGGCTATTGACAGCGTGTTGGAGTGTAGCGTCTTGGAGATCGACGGCCGGAATCAGGGCCGTCGGCGAGCGGCGGCGTGGGGAGCGACCAGCATTAAGTCCAGCAACGAGCAGCTCCAGGGCCTCCGGATGACCATTACGGCGTCAAATACGAGGCGGACGAACCCATATTGGTAGAATTGGTGGCGGCCGGCAAATTTGGAAATGACGCTGACTTGATGTAGCGCGCTTTACGCGTGCAAAACGCGCGCGGCTACCGACCCGTCAAGGTGCTGCCACCAACTCGCGAAGATACTATGCTTCCGCCAATCAGCTCCACCCTATCATCAATGAAGAGCAGCGATTCGACCTTGTTGTTGAATATACCATTTGGAGGACAGCGATTGGCGGAATTCGTGAAAGCGAGCCCAAAGGAGAAAAGTGGTGAATGTTGCACGAAGAGAGCACCCGGCCTCGTTGTCAATATCGGCACCGCGTGACACGTTGAAAATGGGAATCATC
>JAHWLE010001346.1:0-12136 GCA_024679135.1 Phytophthora foliorum
GGGGGGGGTCACCCGGGGCGATATTTTGCGTCAAAAACCTTGGCTTACTAACCTGTGTGGATTTCATAGATTTAGGTTTGCTCAGTACACAACAATATCTTGATATTGACACCTTCTGTGAAGAGGTCGGTGCCATTAAATCGGGGGTACACGATTTAGCTTGGCAATAAAATGTGCACCCATTTGAAATGATCGATGTTAGCGTCACACTATGAGTTAGTGACTTCGCACTTAAGTGCATGTAGTCGTCACCATATCATGTTGTGTATCGACGACAAAGGCACAATGTCACACAATGATACTAAAACACCGTATAGATTTCAAAACTTTCATCAAATGTAGGCATTCTGAGATCCTCTGATAGCGTGTGGATGTGTTTGCGCAAACGCCAGATGTCGTGCGAATGCCGTAGATACCTGAATTCGCCTGCGTGATGCTGGAGTGTACAATTCACTTAGCATTTTTCCGTGAGAGCATCGACACAACCAAGACGACAAACTAGGTGGCTCTCCAGATTCATGCCGACCGTTTTACTGTACTGTATACCCCTGAGGCTGAGCGTTGGGATGTGTACTCTGACTTATAGTTATTCAAGCAAGGATCATGACGCAAAACATATCGCCAGCGACCATAGATACTGAGACGTAGCAGATGAGCAGTGTTATCATGCGTATTGCATTGGCTGGGTTAAACACGATATACAATGTAAACGGCGCATTCTTTCCTAAATATGCAGGGACTTCAAAGGGTGCCTCATCCTGGAATACCGCATCAGCACGTTTGATGGAGACTTCGGCAGGGCGATTTCACGCACTGAGCACTAAAAATACAGAAGAACTAGAGGTCCATAGTTATACCCGTCTGCCTGCTACAAATTCACCTCTCGTTTCCCATCCATGCTCGCCGCCATCTCAGCGAACAGTTCCTTGATAACACTTTCACATTTATCGAACTGCTTCGGGGGTCGAAAACAGTGATCGTTTTTCGGTGTGGACTTGAAGTCGAACACGGTGCCGCATCAGTGGTTTTTGTTAACGTGGATCGGTAGCAACACTGCTCCAGGAATGGTTTTGAGCCAGAGATGACCTTGTGTCTGGTTACAGCACTCGCCGTACCGTTGAAACCAGGCGAAATAACCCCAATAGATCCGTATTCTTCTAGGAGCGTCGTCATTGCGTGCATTATGCAGTCGTCGTTGAGCCATAGGTTTTCTCTGAACAGAAGCATGGATTCGTTGGAAATCATTCCGAATGGTGTCTCGCGTGACATTGGCAAGATCAGTTGCTGCAACGCGATGGTAGCCTTCGATTTGTCTAGTTCCGCATACTCGTCGAGATCTTTAGGAATATCAAGTCTGATGAGTGACGTAGTGGCAATCCACTCGATCGCATCCGATACTGACGCCAACGAGCTCATCGTGTTGTGGTATTCCGCCATACCTTGCACTTGGTCTTCGTTGATCACCCCGACCTTGGAGATACGAACGCCAACAGGTAGTTTCGGATCTGGTAGAGACCCTCTGTACTCTATCAACAGCTTCCTGCACTTATGCGCAAATTTCTCAGTGAACACGAACTTAACACTGCTGAGGCTCTCGTTGGGGGCAATCACTTTTGCTGTGGCTTGCTTCCTGGGCCCCATGGTCTTTACGGTAACGCTGGATATAAACTCGTATGCAGATTCGTAGCTGTGCATCGACTTCAACGTTCTGGCCACATTGTTTAGTGTAGTAATCGGTATTAATTTCCTTGCACGAGCTACTTGGCCTCCTTCCGAGATTTCATCATCCGCTGTTTTTTACTTGTTGCTTCTGGCCTTTTCGTATCTTGGGCCGACCTCTGCTTTTGGTGCTTTTCGACACGAAGAACGAGCATTCCTCGATCGAACTGGAACTGGGTTGACTGCCATCCGAATGCGGCCTTTTTATGGGGTGGCCATGGATTTGTTTCTCCACGGTCCGTACTTGATGCTGTCTCTTCATTCAGCTGACCACGCGTCCTTAATTCTTCGACAGTGTCGTTTCCAATATAAGGCACGTCGGTGTGGTGGCTCAATACTTGTGCCACACCCGTCGTGTGACTTGCCGTGTCGCTTGTGCATTGAGTCACATCGTCCGGGTGACTTTGGACCAGACTCTTTGAACCCTCATCGCTGGTAGCAGCTCCATCTGTTGTCACAGTGTCTGCTGCAACTTCCTCTCTCTCGCCCTCGTGTTCGTAGGCAGTGTCGTCGGCAATTGTAGTCGGAGGGACAGCAGAGTCATCTGAATTTACGACACTTGAATCTTGCATATCAGAGATCTGCGAAAGCGGGTCCAAGTTTGATTGTCGATCGGTCCACACAGAAGCTTGAGATACGATAGGTGCCTCTCCACCCGTTACAATAGTTTCGAAGCGCTTGAGACCTTCCAGCATTTGCATAAACACTCGTGTCCCATTTCGACTCATGATGTCGGTAATGCGCGTGGCGACGGCGTGCGATGTACAAAATTTATTGGCTCCGTTGAGAACTCTGTGACGCGCCGCCTTCAGAGTGGAGTCACGGACTCGAAACGATCCACACGCATCTTCTTCCTCTTCGACAGGAATATTCAGTGGACATGACAAGCTCCAACGCGGATGAATATGCGTTATCGGGATGGGGCTTTTGCCAGCAAACAGACGCCAGTAGATAGCATGTCGACAAGGCAACCGCTCCGTCCTCATGAAGATACACGAATAATGATACGAATGTAGAGGCAAAGTTCATAATAGATAAGTAACAATTCATTTCATCTGTTACTAGTATGTCAACAAACGTACCCTAGTATCAAGATGATACTTGCGGGAAGTGTCAACCGCCGAAACATCTCGAACATGTGAGGTTGTAGCTCGTGAGTCGTGTACTGTCTTGCGGTCATTGGCAACACGATACTGTTTCTCCACAAGTTCGTATGCATGCTGACTGACCTCTTTTGAAAGCTTGTGCAACTCGGTGTCAGCTCCTGCATAGCGCATGTGCCCAACGTCTGTCATCTTCTTTGCGTAATCCATCTCAGAAATGGTTTGCAGGAAGTGGAGCGTATCAACACACTCATCCAGCATCATGGTAGGCTTCAGCACGTCCTTCAAATGACCCCATGCTGCTTCCAACCTAAATATTAAGACATGACAAAAGTTAGTACTTAGCCCAGCACAAACGACACCATAATACACCGTGCCGGTTGTTCGTAGTGCTACCCAAGTGCAGGACGTCTACTCGACCAAAGCCACTCCACATCTCCCTGCAATTGTGCCAGTTCTCGTGGAAGTACTTGAGAAACGGGTGCGTCGCCTCAGGGATGTCCTCTTCGAGCGTAATCTGCTTTCCATCAACCACATAGAACAGGTACTTACGAGCTATTTCATAATCAATCTCCGTCGTGGAATTCAGCATCATGTGCACTTCGTCCTCGACTTTATTGCGATCCTCCATGTTGTATTCTCTCTTCGCCCTTTCACTTCGAAGATATTCCACCACGTGGAACACGCAGAGTGTAATTCTCGCGGCCGGGAAGGTGGTCTGCAGCAGCGATATCTCTCCAAAATCTTTGCTGACGATAACAACTCGAACTTCATCCCAGGTTCGATAGAACGACTTAAAAGAGGTCACTGCATCTGTCAAACAATCGGCACTTTCGTTCTCCATAAGTGCATGCTGAACGTATTGCCCCTGTAAAGTCACACATAGTCACCAAGTAACGCAAAGTCACACAAACACAATGGTGACACAAAATGGCACAATCGTTGTCAGCACGTCACAAAGAGACACACACAACACACAACGAGTACGTACGTGGCCAAAGACGTCATGGATCATGAAGCTGAAATGCTTGTACCGAGCGTCGTTCGTGTTGTGGGTAGCGTCCACCATCAACACCTGAGGGAAGGCCTCGAAGAAGCGGGGCGTCTGGTGGGTCTGGAATGTAATTGTTTGCGCCAACTTGTCATCGTCCACGTAGACCGCCGCCGTCTTACCCTTACGAGAGCAGAAATCGCGTAGTCCAGCTTCCAGTCTCGACTCGACGCTAGTAAATCAGCGTCGCGCCGCTTTCAGCTTCGCAACTAGGTTGTTAACGTCACGCAGAGTAAAATGTTTACCTGAAGAGCAAAGATTAAAATCACAATTAATGAAAATAGAGCAAGTCAAGTAGCGTACCCGTTCTCTTCCTCAGAAACTGCAAGATCAACTTCTTCTTAGTCCCGACAGCTTGGAGCTCATCCACGAAGTCAATCACGTCTTCGCCCTCGACACAACGGGTGGAGGGATGGTTCCCGTAAGACCCCGAGCCCAGCGCATGATTATGGTCGGTCTTTTGCTGAAGGACCTTAACGTGAAAGCCCCGAGTAGAATCTCATACCACCGTGGTCGTCATACATGCCTCATATGCCGTCGACTTGACAAAATAATTGTGCCGCTTGCCCTTCGACCGACTCGGGCGCGTCCAACTGTGCGTACATACCAGTTTGAGGTATTACTTGTCGAAAGATTCTGGGATCACGGTTTGGGGAGTGCCCTTGCCACGCTGTTCGAGATCCGCGCTCCTCGCTGTTGCGCTAGTGGAGGTTCGCTTTTTGTAGATCTGGAGGGTCTCCTTTTCATACGCTCCAAGATGGTTGAAAAACGCCTCCCAGGTGTCAAACGCGTCCTCTCCCATATGCGGAGCTCGGACGAGACCAACGCTCGATGCGGGGATGTGTTCCTCCGGCGACTGGGCCTCAGCCGGCTTGTTGTCGGACCCGGAAGCCGACAAATCGCTCGCCATACTCGAGCAAACGACAATCTCGCATCTTGCCGTTTCGCACCTATTTGGGAATGAAAGGCTCAGAATAAGTTGGAAGAGGTGAAAAGGGGGCGGAGGGGTGTTTTCACATTTTTGCTGCTAGCTGATTTGTCGGGATTTTAATTCGTCAGGTATTTTTTCTTACGCTTTTCTTGCGCGCAATTAGAGTGTGATTTTATCCACTTCCATTTGAGACAACGCAAAACGAAATGATATTAATCCACCATTTTGAGGTTTTTCAAAAAAGGCGATCAAAAATTCTTTCGGTCAGATCGGACTTAAGTGAAAAGCCGAGAAAAAGCGGCTTTGTGTTTCGCGCTCTCTCAGCCACTCGCATAGCTCATTCGTTAAGTTCGCACCCGACATGGAAACCGATTCTTACCGCTCGAGTGATTCCGACGATGAATATGTATCTACAAGCGACAGCGAGTGTTAAGTGACGTCTCCTTCCTGTCAGAAGGAGAAGAAGGAGGGTCGGAGGAAGACAGCGGTGAGGTCCCAGCTGTGGCAGTGAGCCTCGATATCGAATCGTGGATACAGGAGTTAATAGAAAGTGTATTGCAGGGAAAGCAGTGGTGGTTGAACGGTTCGTTTGTGCGGTTGACATTATGACTTCTCCAGAAAAGAAGGCTAGCTTGCTGGCGGTGCTAGCAGCATCGAAGGAGGATGGCATACCTGAGCGTCGTCGGAGAACTGGTGAACGCTAACATTTTGGCAACTACTTGGCATTCGTTGGTGCAGTTTGCCGCGGGGCCTTGTGTGCGTGCTATGGTGAGTCTAGTTCGCCAATCGTGCGGGACAAGACTAAACTAGATGATGGTATTCTCGGAGTGATGCCACTTGGACGGCGTCACAACCGTAATGCGGCCAAACTTGATGTTCACGGAATTGTGACGTGGATAGATGAGCTGGATTCTCAGCTCAGCGAGGTGGTTCCAGTTCACTAAAAGCTATCAAGAAAGCTCGCCGTGAATGCAAGAAGGACAAGGAACCAGGAACAGTGTCAAGTGATAAATAGATACTTGATCAATAAGAACATGATACTTAATGCCACGCAGTACCAAATGATACTAAACGTCGTCTTTAAATAATAGTACCATATGCCCGTTTTATGATTAGATGAGAAGTGCGAACTTAGCACTGACCGCGTAATTGAACGTGTTAGAGGTCTCATTGGACGAAACGAACGGATTCCGCGCTAAATTTTAGCCCTAAGAGTGTCCGCAGCGGCGCTGCCAATGCTATCCTATATTTGGTAAGCAAACCACCTGTTTTTTTTTAGCTTTACCATCGATTGGAGGTGATTCCTCCAGCGACGTTGCTATTTTACTGTTACGGGTGACCTGGCAGCAATGGATCTCACCGCAGGAGCTGACTGGATTGTAGGGGTTTTAAATGAAGCTATCGAAGGAGAAGATGCATTCATGCGTATCATCGAGGCTAAACCACGAGGAGTCGAGTTACCGTCGGACCCTGGTGGATCGAGACCTGGGCGTGCACCGAATAAGAATCGAGATCACACTGGACGCCACTTAAGACTCCTGCAGCAGTACTTCGGACCCGATCCAATTTACGACGCCCGTGATTTCAGAACTCGGTTTCGAATGACTCAGCGTTTGTTTATCAAAGTTCTACTGACACTGCGGCCGAGATGGTTTGGAATCTAGACCTTAGAGAGGTTAGAGCACGCGTTGAGACGAATTTATCTTTGCTTAAAGTCACAGCTGCACTACGTATGCTTGCCTATTCTTCATCAGCTGACGCTATCGACAAAAATCTAGTGATAGCTGAACCAACAGTGTTGGAATGCTTAAAGCGGTTTTGCAAGGCGGTCATTTCCTGCTTCGGAAGCGAATACCTTCGATCCCCGACAAGTAATGCTTAAAGCGGTTTTGCAAGGCGGTCATTTCCTGCTTCGGAAGCGAATACCTTCGATCCCCGACAAGTTCGGAACTGCAATCGATTCTAGAACAGAATGAACAGCGTGGTTGTATCGGCATGGTAGGATCTGTCGATTGCATGCACTGGCAGTGGAGAAACTGCCCAAGCCGAGATGGTTTGGAATCTAGACCTTAGAGAGGTTAGAGCACGCGTTGAGACGAAGTTATCTTGAGCGCGGAGAATGGCTTCGAGAACTTCTTTGACGCGACCATAGAATTCGTCACCGCTTTGGTTAAAGTGGAGCGGAGAAGGAGTAGGGGCGACGAAGGGAGAGACAGGGGAATCTGTTCAGGAAACATAGGACCTGGACGGAATGGTTATTCGAGTTCATTCCTATCAAGGAACAGTTACACAATATACCTCACCAAAAGCAACAACAAAAAAGCACTTTGGTTAATACCCGTTCCGCCATCGCCACTTACTTCGAGCCAAGCTTCACACAGAGACTTGTCTTCATATGCACGGTAGTTTACTCATCGTATGCTCATTGTCCGCAGGGACTTGTTGTTGCTGGTCGAGAGGGTGGCCGTCGGCACGGATGTGTTGCTGCTGGTCGAGAGGACAAGCGCCTCCAAAAGTGCATTTCACCCCGATGCTATTTTCACTGCCAAATATAGCAGCAGAGATAGCTCTGTGGCTGGGCTGCTATTTTAAATTTTGCATTTGGGATTGCCGGTGGCTCCATCTGCTGCTATTTGGCTGTCAAATTTGTCATTCAGCAAGCGTTTATCACGACCGGTGCGGACACTCTGAAACAGACGATTTGGAATTTCAAATGCGTCGCACCCTCGCACAGATTCAAAATCTGTGCGACCCCCCCCCCCCTCGCACAGACGGTTTGAACCTGGAAAAACCGCGAAATCACATATATATTTTACGAACCCTGCACTTACAGACGAAGACCTCTATAGTTCGATATTTACTTAACGAATCAGTTCCAGGAGGCGAGACAGGGTAACTGGCATCCAGAGCTACTCAAAGGACGACCTGGCGGCATTTCTGGACGCGATATAAGACGTACTGCCGGCTGGAGCAAACGAATGGGATGCAGTGCTTGAAACCTACCAAGTCTACGGTGAGCTAAAACGGCGGGCTGAACGTGATGTCGTCTCGATCAAGAAAAAACACCAGGTGTTTTTAAACAACTTGAAGCCAAGCGGAGATCCGCATTGCCCTGATTGCGTTCGTAGGGCTCGTCGAATTCAGCGCGACATTGAAGAGAGAGTGGAGCATCAGCTGGAACTGGGGGGCGGTGATGCACCTAGGGATGATGTGGACCATGGCTCGTCTTCAGAATCACAACATAATTCAAGTAGTTCTGCCCGCGTTGTCGTTTCCTCTTTTGTTCCTCGCTTTCAGCAGCCAGAGCGAGCACAAGCAAAAGCACCGTGCAACCGACTTTTGGCTCGTCGCGCGAGAGTGATGATCTTTTCCAAATCAGCTGTGGATGGACCAGGGGGTTCTAAAATCTGCTCCTCAATTCTAAACTGCGTTTTGAACATTTCAAAAGGATGCGGGAATCGCTCCAGTGTACTCGAAAGAGCTCGTCGCGATCTTTCGATTCGTGTACTTATTATCGGCGAAACTCAAGTTCGCGCCGAGATATGTCCATTTGAAAATTTGAAAGTTTGAATATGTCTTAAGTTTGGTTTTTCTTTTATTGGCTACTTATGTGCCTTTTGACCAAAATCTGAGTTTTGATCGTATTCAAAAGGCTGCTCCACTAGCTAACTCGAAAAGTAGGTTTTTCGGCTTAGTATCGTTTCGTTCTCATTTGAAACACCCGTGAATCTAGTCGTACACCCTCATGATGGAGCGCACGCGAGCGCGGCAATAAGGACAAGTGTGTGATGTATGCATTACCGTCCTCAAACATGCGTGGCATCCAGCGCGATGTCCACAAGGTGCGCAAACGGCATTTCGTCGCTGCGAGCAGCACATCCCACACAGGTCATCCTCCTCGGGTTGCTGGGCTGGCGTTGTCGACGGGGTTTCTTCTTCATTTGCCTCCTGTTGCTGAGTCTGCTCCTCTGGTGTAGTGGTAGCTGCATTACTGACACAATTTCCATTATTTTCCTCTCCCGGCCTGGAGGTAGGTTGGTGCTGAGCTGGCTGAACGACTTCCACGACTTTCTGTTGATCGGACGGTGCGAAGCGAACTCGCGTAGGTGCAACTTCGGTTGCATTATTTGATCCCTGAAGATCGCGTAGCATGTCTTCAAGGGGCTCTCCATCTTGAGGTGGAGGTTGTGACGCCGAGGTTCGCTGCTCGAGAGTGCGGCGCAGACGCTGAAAAAGAGGTTCACTGTCCTCGTCGTGCTGTTGCTCTTGCTGGCGCAAAGTTGACGAGCGCACATTCTCGACGAGTTCGTGTGGCCAGTAGTAGAGCTCCCCGTGTGGCGCATCGAATGGCGGTGTCTCGAAGAGAGGTACTCCAGTCTCCCCGTCGTAGAAGTTAGAACTCTGCAGGACCTGCTTCCAGCGCTCAAGGTTATACAAGCTGTCTGCTGCAAAAACGAGATTTTGTGTCTGCACGTCCTCTTGACTCATGGTTTTGCGGCAGATCGGGGACCGGGTGAGCTTCTGTCGCTTCACTCGCTGGCACATGACTGGTTTGTCGAACACGAAGGCGTTCTCGCGCTTCAGCCAGAAAAAGCTGTCGCTGGAAGGAAAAGACGACGCGCGTGCTGCCTCGTCGACGAGCAACACGGCATCGGGGCGTACTTGACCAGGGTGGTGAAATATGCACAGCTCTTTCGAGGTCCGTTGCTTGTTGCAAGCCACCACGACACCCCAACGCTTCTTCCAACGGAACTTGCCGCGAAGGAACAGCCATCCGCTGTGCACTTTCATGAACTCCGTGAGGGTTGCAGCAATGACGCCTCGGTGATATTGGCGCGCAAGATCCAGCGGTGATAGTCCCTTGCGGTTGAGCGCGAAGGCGTCAGCCCCCGCATCCAGCAGTGCGTCGACGATCAGCGAGTCGCGGTTGGTCATGGCCGCGTAGTGCAGCGCCGTGTTCTTGAGTGTGTCGTCTTCAGCATTGACATCCGCGCCCGCCGCAATGAGCTGGTGCACCACCGACTCCCCGCGCTTGCTCTCTGCGGCTGCCATGAGCGGCGTCGTGCCCTTGCGATGGTGTCTCCAATTGACGAGGTTGGGTCCCAAATCGTCCGGAGAGTCTACCAGCATGTGCTGCAACTTGGCATCGTCGCCATCCCTGGCAGCTTTCCACACCGCGATGCACTCGGCTCGAGTCATGGCGTCTGGCAGTACGTTGTAGTAGTTGGTAGCACGTTGGCGATTCAGAAATGAGCGCTTGCAGTTTTGGTGAGCCCGTGCCCACCACGCTAAGATGGCTGGTATATTTCCAGTTAGTCGAAGCCATGTCACATTAAAAAGTGTTGGGTGTCTTGCAGAGCACCGCGATATAATAATTCGGGAAATGCGCTCCCAGCTCAATACGCGCTCTGTTACATTGATTCATGTGGAAAAACGTACACTATCATGTACACTCAATCCTGGATCATTACGATGCCGTCCACGTGAGCGCGGCAAACCGGGCACGACGAAGTGCTCTGCGTGACTGCTGTCATGCAATCGTAGCAGCCAGCAACGTGTCCGCACGGAATGCAGACCGAGTCGCGGTGGTTCTCCGCGCAGACAATGCACCTGTCTCGTAGCGAAGGCTGCGGCTCGTTCGGGTCACCCGTGATAGTGATCACCGTTGCCAGCGGGAAGAAATCCTCCGGCGAAGCTTGTGTGGCTGGTAATTCACCCCAGACGAAGTCGCCGTCGTCGTCAACAAAGGTCGGTGCCGAAGCACGCGTCCTCGTTGTGATGGGAGGGGCGGGCTCTGGGGTCACCAATGACCCCAACTTATTTGGTCGAGTAGGTGCATCGAAGGCACTGGAGTCTCCGACATGCGACGCGATCCTTGGTTGTGGGGCAGCAGCATCAATTGTAGCAGCGCGGGATCGTGCTCTGTGTGGTGAGTCGGTGTAGGTGGAGCTCACCACCGTGCTGGTGCAGTCTCCTCCTCGCTGTCGACCCCCCAGCGCGATCATCCACGCATCACGACTAGTCCCCGTGTCACAAGCAAAGACAAACTCGCGTGGCTGCATATTTGCTTTGTGAACGTGCGTGCGTCCCGAGGACTTGTATCGACTGTAGCGGCGGGAGGACATTCGCTGGTAGATCACCCGCGTGTCCAATCTGAAGCCGTTCGCCTTTCCATCCGAGAACGTCGAGCAGTGCGTGGTTTCAGCCAAGCTATCCTGCCAGATGACAGCTTCGGGGTGTGCTTTATCAGGGCCGCGGAAGATGCAGAGCTCCGACGTTGTGCGCTTCGAGTTGCACGTTAGTAGCACGCACCAGCGTCGCTTCCAGAAGCCCAGCAGCGACTTGGCGCGCAGGTACAGCCAGCCACTGTGCACCTGCAGTCTCGAGGTCAGTGCTGCAGCTGTCTCCTTCCTCCCTCGAAGTCTCGCCACGTCCAGCGCTGTGTGGCCCTTCCCATTCAAGGCGAACACGTTGACGCCAGCGTCCAGGAGCAGCTCCACTTGGGCTACTCGGTTGCTGTAGGCTGCGTAGTGCAGTGCCGTGTTCCGGTGTTTGCCAGTGTCTGCAGCGTCCAGATCCGCTCCTAACTGGATCAACGTGCGCACGGTGTCAACCCCGTTCTTCTTCGTCGCCGCGACCATCAACGGGGTCGTCCCCTTCACGGGGTGAGGCTGGTCCAGCAGCGCCTGCACGTCGGCGTCGGACTCTTTTCTCACGAGCTGCGTGAGCTTCTTGGCGTTGCAGCGCTTGGCCGCACGCCACAGCGCGATCTCGTGCTTGTCCATGTCGTCACCTGACAGCAAATCGAAGAATGGGACGGATTGATGGATTGAACGAATATCCAGCGGACGCTAATGTACCTACAACGGCACTCTCCAGTCACGAGACTCGAAAGACAGCGCTGTCGGCGACTTCCTGGCGGCACACGGGGCACGATCCTCGGTCGAGTCGCTCCACACACGCCGAGCAGTAGCTGTGTCCGCACGGGACGAGCACTCGATCCACCGTGTTCACGAGACACACGACGCACACCAAGGCCTTCTCGGCGTCTCTCTTCTCCCTCAGAGCCTGCTCGACCTGCTTGAGCGCTGCTCGCCGGTCTTCCTCCGCCAGCGCCGCTCGATGCTGCAGCTGCAAGATCTCGGCCAGCAGCTCCTCGTAGCTCGTGCTCAGCGACACGTTCAGCCGCGCCAGCAGCGCGTTCACTTGGGCGATCACGCCGTCCTGCAGCTCGTCCGCAACCCACGCGGTCGGTTTGCCGCCTTTCCTGGCCCCGACGGCCTGGAAGAAGCGGATCTGCGACACCGCGTACCAGCGGATGCAGGCCTTGGA